>JBBPOJ010001257.1:0-15099 GCA_038091395.1 Leccinum rimulosum | reverse complement strand
TTGTTAGCATGTAACTCTCGAAGGGAACTTTTCAGCAGGCCGGCTATGGCGTGAGGATCCCAGCATTCGTCCAAAGCTAGGAGAACTACGTCCCCCTCTATTAGCGCAATGTAGTACCTGAACAGGTGGTTCAATATACCAGTATTGAATCTGCCCTTCAGACTCTTGATGACTTGGTCTCTTATTCGAAATGGACGCTTGAGGAACTCGCCCCCTTCATCCGCCGGATACGCCGACGAGTCGCCAGGAAGCCATATGCTAGTGGCAGCGGTACTGATTACAACAGCCACCACGCTCCGCTGAGCCCGATCGCCAACCGAGGGAGAACGTGGACCAGTGTCACGGGCACCAGGGCGAGGAGGAGCAGACGAAATCGAAGTCTGGATCTGTAGAAGGGGCCTTTTGTGCTTGAATCACCTCGGGGGACTCGCGGGCGAGCGGGGGGAGATAGGCGTTCATCGCAACGAGTCGCCGAACCCGACGTTGGCGCATATCGCGAAGAGTGAAGATAGAATCTAGAGGGGGGACGACGAGGCGAGGAAGCGGAGGGCGGCGGAGGCGCCTCCAAGTGCGAACGCGAGGAGCAGGGGCACCCAGGCGCCGGTCACTGTCGGAGAGGTCGTGGTCAAGGTGCAAACGAATGAAACAAGGTTCGACTTACGGGGTGTTGCCTATGGATATGACGGTGAAGGCTTATAGAGCGACGAAGATGGAGATGACAGAGACTTGGACATGGTTAGGAAGCGTAGAAATCGAGCGGGACGGCGACGGACCTGAAGCTGGCCGTGTCTTGGCATCTACACCAACGCCCATACTTGTAGGCGCAAACAGAATTGCAGAAGATACTGCCTTTGGCAAACACGGGCACAGAAACGGCCTCCTTGACAGCGCGTATCTTGGCCCAATCTGCCAGTCCGATGTTTTGACCACGCTGTTCGTGAAGACGACCATGGCAAGCCAGGATTTGTGCACCCGCCCCTCGAGCATGTGCGCACACTCGACGGTCATTTCAATGGTAGGAAACACTCTGAACTTCACCGTGATGGGCACTGTGAGCTCTCGATGCAGGGTATTGACTTTGTCGTATAAGGAAGTTAAAAAAGAATCGAAGCAGGCTGAATGGTTTTTCACTCACCCAGCTCGTAAATAAGGTCCCAATCTTCCATTAGAAACGCGCCATACCGCCCAGATCGTGCAATCTCCTAGGTTCAGGTCGATTGAATCAGTGGTCTTAAATCGCCGTGCAGACGGAGTATACGCGAGCTACAATGAACGTTTACATGCGGAAAACGATCAGCGAGGGAAGAACTAACCCACCTGGGCACTACACCGTCGTGTTGAAATCCTCCACGGCTACTTTACCATTGACTGTTGATGACCACAGATCAATCGTTAATTCCTAGACAAAAGGTAACAAAACGCACCAGCTCACTCTTGTCAACCATAAGTGCAACGACATACGTTTGACTACCGAGAACCTCCCTGTAGAACTTGTTGCCTGCGGGATGCCAACGCTAGATTCAAGATCTGCAAAGATATTGACAGCGGTGCAGATCTTAGTGTGACTGAGAGGACTTCTGTGGCATCAATAATGATGGCGTCAAGGCGACAATTTTGGCGCTGAAGTGTTTTGGGATGGACGCTCGTGAACAGGAGGAAGAACACTCAGGCTGTGACCGGCCTTCCAAAAGAGGAAATGGCGTGACTTTCATCCAATCAGACAACGCATGTTTTTTTGCATTGTGATTCAATATTTTGACGAAACTATTTAATTACTCGTGGACCCCAACGCTCACAGCAACGTTCGTACAGGAGATCCTTTGCAGTTCATTGGACGCCGTAATCCAGTTTGGTGCACGACTTGCCCAAAGTCTTTGAGATCGCGTTTCATCGCTCTGCAGACAACGTTCGACACGGACCGCACTACAACAACTCGGGACTGGAAACGAGGTATCAAGCACGCACTCCCATCGAATACAAATGATTTTTCGTTCATTTTCTTGATCGTATCCTTTACCCCAACGACCTTTGCATCAGGGCATGCCATTTTGAAGTCTTTTTACGATGCCGTGGACGGTATCTGGATTGATGATGTACCTGATGATTGATCACGCATAAGAACGATCTATCACTCCACCGTGACTACGCTTGAAATCGAAATCATGCTTGACTGGACCGAGCTCATTTGATCTTGGTTTTTGTTTCGGGGTCCAAAGGGGTCGAGGCGAGCACCCAAACGCCTCCGTCTCTTACGGCCGTGGATCTACCGCCGATAGGGAACATGCCACATCTAGCGAACGGACTAGAGGAAACATTAATCGACTGGTTGATTCGATCGGGTTAGAACGTACCGGGAGAAGGTCCAAACATTCTTGGTAACCTGTTTCACCACACTGTAGCGTAAGGGCCAAATTATTGGACAATGTTACCTCGCGAATTATTGTATCACCCATGCTTTCTTTCTTTGGTTGCTTCCAGACTGAAAGATTTAGTAGAAACCTTCTGACGTGGAGGTTGTAGTGAGGCCCGAGCGAGGCGAGGCAGAGGGGAGGAAACGGTGACGTTAGACAAACACGCGCAGAAAACGCAAAAGGTGACAAGTGATTTGATGGTACATATTGTTATCCGAATCAATCGACATAGGGGTGGCGTTGAGGTCATCAGATGCCACGGAGACCGTGAGGGTAGATATGATCGCCTTGGCAAAGTGGTGGAGCTCGGCCTCGTCGTTACTTATGGTGGTGCACAGACGACTAAGTATATGCCCGAGGACATCTTGAGAGAGAGAGGAACATTCAGTAACCGGAAGATCTGAAGAGACCGTTTGGCGATGCTGCGGATATGGCAATGTTCGACGTAGGGTATCGATAAAGCAGTGACCTATATGAGTAGAAGATTGCCGAGAGAATGAGGGGTATTTGTTCGTGGTGCGTCCACATGCGTTCCAGTGAGACAGACCCAACGTACGCCATTGTATATTGAGCGGAACCCAAGACTTGGCGAGGCTGATCGTCCGCGAATAACATGTCGAGGTCAGACCACAACTCAAGCTCTGTTCGAGCCGGTGTTCAAACGTGGGGAGCATCCCTTCTGGACCATAAATGCTGCAGAGCTTCTGGAAAATCTGAACTCCAGCAGCTGAACGAGACAAGAACGCGATAACCTCTGAGGCGCACTTGACAAAGGCATACGTAGCGACCTTGAGGGATTTGTTGACCAAGAAGGATGCAACGGCTCGTCCAGCTAACGGATCTGGCACATCGACTAGCCGAGCCCAAATGGCGGAGATTTGCTCTAGCTGTGCATAGCTAAATCGCTTGGTAAGAGCGAGCAAGTGATACACTCACTACCAAGCTGCCCTTCGAGGTCAAGGCCAACTTTGGTGTGTCAGGAGCAGTGATTTCGAGGTTCGGTATCCAATGTTCCAAGCCTTGCAGCATGAGGTGACAAACTCTTGCGTTACGAAGGCGATGGACGCGCAAGAGAAGTGCCGTAGCCTCTGCGAGAACATCGAAGGCCTGCTCTGGATGCTCCCCTGAAAGACATTCGCCCACTAGTCTATGAGCCTGAAGACAGACGCTCGGGTATCGTTGGTCACCATTGTTTCAAACTCGGCTATGGCGATCACGCCAGCGGACTGCTCAGGAATGGCCACCAGAATGTCGAGTGCATGCCGTCGTATCGTGACAGTGGGATGACACAGGCTTGCTAATCCAAGGCAAGTAACTTGCGCAAATGTGATCGAATGGCTTGGAGCGTTGCAGACCGGTTTCCAAGAAGGCGGTGGTGCTTACTAGGGCGGTGGTACCGGCATCGCATAACCCCCGGCGAAGGGCATCTGTGAGAAGATCCGTGCTTGGGTGATACAAGACGAGCAGTGACAATAACACTTTCTTGAGAAAGAAACAGTGAGTCAGATATATCAAGTGTAAAATTTCACGGCTAACTTGGCAGAGGTCACCAACGGGGCTTGTGCGTCCTCAAGCACAGCATGAATGCGTTCCAGAATTTGAGAAGCCTCGAGTGGTTTAGGAGGATCCAAGATGGGTCGTTCACTGATCGGAGAGATTGATTCAACAGCGTCAGAAAAACGATAAGCCCTTTGCTACAACATGTCAGCAAGCGGGTCATGGTTCAGGATAAATCACAACTTACACAAAGAGACGACACACCGATAGTTGCATGCGACAACAACTTTGTTTCGTGCTGGAATCGCTCGCCAGCGTCTGTCTCCGCCTCGGGGTCCTTTAAGGTATCAAGATAAACCTTGTTCTGGCTGATTCGCTCTGTGGACCATATAAGCACCATTCTTCACACATACGGTGTAGGGAGAGATGGATGTTGAGCGAGGTACATCCGGCTTCAGGGAGATCCTCCAAACCATCGAAAAAGATGCTCAACCAGTCCACAGAAATAGCGCCGCGATCGCTGTAGAGCATAATTATCACGATTCTCGGGCGCGAGGAGGAATGCCTGTGTGTTTGTGACAAATTTAAGTGCGACGGATAGAGCATCTTGTTTGCTTGTCGACTTGAGGGAGTGAAGATGTGAAGCAGTGAGCTGGTAGATCCGACTGACTGCCAAACGGAGACGAGCTTCTCGACGAGGACGGATCCCCATTGCATGCAAACCTGGTTTGGTGCGACTTTCGTCATAAAATCGACGAGACGTGAAGAGATTGAAATCCTCGAGGAGTTGAGGATACCCCTCAAGTGGGAATGAGCTGACGGACAACACAGCAGCATCTCGAAACGGCGTGTAGTCCACGTCCAAGAACGGCGTCAGGTGCTTGAATAAATAGCGCGTCGTCAACATTCTTTCTCGCTCAAAGGTTGATTCCGAAGGGCCACGGGTGTGGTCACGGCCTGCCTGTGTCATCACGGGTCGATTGTCCGACACCGCTGCAGTTGAGCAGAGAACCCTAGTCCAGATGTACCACTGGTCGATACGAGCCATGTTCTCTTTCACCAGCTTATACCCATCACGGTCTGTCGAGCGGGGCGATTGCATACGACCCACGGAAGATATCCCGGCAAATCGAAGGATAATTGGATGATACCGTGAAGTCGCAGCCTCGACGATGGCCCTACAATTGGGGACATGAATGCCGGGTAGATGAAGCGCCATATCTTGCGGTCTTTCTCTACGTTGCTGTCTGCGATCCGAAGAAGAGCGTTGGGCTTCTCGAACCTCCTTCACTGCTGAAGACGATCCAACTCGATTCGATCCAGCAATTCGTCGAAACCTTGCAGGAAGGGACATTCCTCGTGTGACTCTCGAATAAGGATGAAAATAGGGATGAGAAAGTAGTGGGATCGTTGGTCAAGTTGGCCTCCGCTGCGAAATATTTGCAAAGGGGGATGAGCGAGAGCGTACAAGCTTGATACCAACACAGCGGACGGCCATCAATTCATACGAAATGAGGAACAGTGCACCGAGTGCTATCTCCTCGGCCCGCTGAAGAACAAGTACGTCGCGTCCAGGCGAGTCCTGCTTCAACTTCCCGGGGAAGATTCGATAACCTTGCGCTTTCGAGGAGAATCCGGTGGCCGCTCCCTTCCCGCTCGACATTCCTGGGGTCAAACAAGAACGCAATGAAACATTTAAGCACCGTTGGTGCATACGACGCGTCCTTCATAAACCTTCTCAGAGCCGCTCCTACAACTTCGCCCACCCGAGGCTCAACATGCACAACGCCTCGTAAAAGCATATCAACCGCGTTAGGAAGGGAGATGGATGGGATGTGTAGGCACCGTGGCCATGACTGATAACACGTCTGTAGGGTGCTGATGTGCGAAACCAGGTGGTTCGGATACACCACAGCTCCTTCCGGGATTCCTTAAAAGATGACGCGCTGCCAGACGCAGAACGTGCCAGTGACCATTACTCGTCGAAGAAGGACATGTGACCGACTGCATTGAAACATGATTGTGCAATGGTGGAGGTTGCCGCACTAAAACGGTCGACAATGATGCTGGATGCTAGGCTTCGAGAGCACCGAAGGCGAACGAATGTCTGAAGGGGAGGGGTAATCATCGCATGATGGTATCGCCGAAAAGTCCGCACTGGATGGCCAAGTTGGTGTCGGTTCGTCGCGCTCGAGGCCATGTCACGGTAGTGTTCGGGGGCCAATGTGCCGTTGGCGCTCCTGGATTCTTGCAGGAGCTCCATGCAGAAGTCGTGTCCATACTCAAAGTAACGAGAGATAATAAAGTGGACAACACAGATGGATGGCTCGAGATATTCTTCAGGTGGAAAAACAAAAATGCTTCAAGATCCTATCCAGTCTTGATGTGCTGGTCGACGCAGGCTCTGGACAACGATCAAGATATGTCCAGATCAAGCGGACTACCCCATTCAGAACGGGAATGCGATACGGTTTGTCCTGCGGAACGGGATGTAAGCATTGCAAGGTCGGCAAAGCCAAAGTAATTTGAGACGGCACCTTCAATTTACCGATCCCATATTCGAAACAAGCCATCCAGTTTTTTGGTGCGGTACCACACACACGTGGGCTGTAACTGCCAACGGATACGCAACATGCCAATATCGGGGTTTCGACGTCATCTCCTTCGCACGAGGGTAAATCTTCTCCATCGCTTTCTCCCACTGCGGATGGTTTACTTCAGCTTGAGCAACCTGGATCAGATTTGTTCAGATGTCATGGGCTAACAACGGATCAAATTCCCACTTTGTCAATGGGATGCAACAGCCGCGTAAGCGTCTCCGCAAAAGCCACTTTAAAAAACGCAAACCGTGTGCATTCTCAAACGATTTTTGTCAAAGATTCCATGAAATCAGCGCCTTCTTCAAATGCCTCCGGCAGGCCAGACCCATCCATCGAATTAGGTTGCCGTGACGACTACTCCAGACATCCACGCATCTTGGCTTACTTTTATCTGCACATACCGCAAACCTTGTATCCAAGTCTTTCGCAACTTGTCCATGTGACACAGGCGCAAGTTCATTGAGGAACCGATCCGTGACACTCAGGAATCTGTGTTCAATAATGTCGTTAACAACCATTAAAAGGATACACATGATCCGTGGTACGAACGTACCTTAGGTTAGCCAAACAGCCCATCTTAGACTCCCGCACACAAATCTGCACACAGTTTTTAATTGGGGTTCGTATTAGGTGATGGGCGTCTAAACTGTTCAAAAGCAAGCTCGTGCAAACCATATCCCGACGTCTCACTTAGTGCATTCGCAGGAAGCACAGAAAGAACAGCAATCAATGCTCTGCACATGACATGAACTGCAGCAAGAAATCCGCGTTCAGACGTCTGAGGGGTAGGATCGGTTTGAAGGAGAGTCGTGTATACCACGACGCCAGCGCGTGATGGTGTCTACGACGTTCTTGGCACGTTTCTGTGCAATCTTGCCAAGGGACTGAAGAAGATCATCGAATTGAGGGTCGAGAGTGGGACCGAAGAAATCGGTCAGTATCGGACAGCGTCCTAGTGAACAAGCATGTGTTAGTAGCGTAAACCATGACAAAAGGATGCGAGTCTCCATAGAAAATCCGAGCACGATGATCAGATCAAAACGCTTACCGGACATTTGCGTACGAATGCATTAATCTTTGCCTCTGCAAGGGTAGCGAATCGAATGAAGATTGCGTGCAACGCGCAATTCGCCGGAGTTTTTGAGGAACCGAGCTCTCCGCTCTCATCCTATGATTGGGCTCTCGCTTCGCGGAGCGACCAGTGATTCAGGCACTCGTGGAACAGGGGGTGGCGAATTAGGCGCATGGCCAAGAGACAATGCATGATTTGGGTTATGGCCAAACGGATGGCCGTGATCGCTGCCATTCTCCGAGCCAAAAAAAAAAAAAAGGCCGAGCCAGAGTGTGAATGGTGGGAGCGGGCCGCAGAATGACCACAAGGGCGGGACGTAGACCGAGAAGGACGGGATTCACCAGGTGTTGGAGGGCGTGGTTGATGGTGTGGGGGGCTGGGGGGCTGGGGACATTCGTTTGCTTCAATGTGGCGCCGGTGGGATGGACAAGCGAAGAGGTTGATCTGTTGAATGGATTCTTCAAGATCGAGAACGTCTGGTGGTGATCCAAGGTTGGGAGTGGAGGTACGTCGGTGTTATTCTTCAAAGTGGCCTTGAACGCATTTCGAATGGAGGCGAAGGAAGGCTTTTTACTAAACGAGGATGGGGGCGTAGCCGCGGAGGCAGAGGTGGTTGTGGTTGCGACTGAAGTCTGGGAAGCGTGTGCAAACGGTCGGCGTGGGGCATGGTCGAAAAACGAGGCGTCGGAGGCAAGCGAATCGTCTCGCGCATGTGCGCTGAAGAAACTTCTCTCAGCAGCTATTACTGTCGTCGGGGTGACCATAGTGGGTGACTCTGGCCCTGACGGGCTGCCAAACCCAAAGGCAGTGGGTCGCCCAAATGGCATTGAGGTAGTTTGGAAGTCATCTTCATCCAAGTCTAACATATTTGAGCACGCAGGTGAGCAGTGAAAAGGTAATTAAGCGCAGGGGATACCTGGGATCGTTATTTGCAAGTTCGAGGTTGTTAAACTTGCTATGCTTATGTAACACCTTCCTTTTTTGCACACTGACAATGGTGACAACTAGTGTACGCATTTGTTATTCAAAGCTTTCCCATCATGTCCGCGCACCTCAAACAGAGATCGTCTTCCTCATGCCGTGTATATGTCCGTGGAGTCCTATTTCAGCGCTGAGCCTAGAGAACTGGTCAATATTCTGCTCACAATAAATAATCATGCCTCTGCATACCTGGTATACTGTCAATGAGCGCTCAGCGAACCACTATATCCCCATACCGGAGAAGCTGATGTCGCGTCGACCGTCGCTGCGTTGGAGACAAAAAAGAGCGTCTTTAAAAAGTCCGCTGATCATGTTCTTGATTCGCCTAAAGTGATTGTCATAACTGACCTTCACGCATTAGCAAATCCATGAGTTCTACCCCTCTTGTATCAGCTGGCAAGGTGATTACCACTTGCGCCTCCAAAGCACCCTTCAGATTCCTGGGGGCAATGTTAGCGTGATCCGTACATCGTTGTGCAAGCGCGTACTTGTCTCTCCAAGCTTTCTCCAACGACAGCACGGCACCACGCACAGTTAGTAAGTTGACCATATCTTTATCAGCTTGATGATCCTCCCATTCGGTACTCTGGTTGTAGGAACAAGGAACATGTCAATTGTACACCAATATTATCATGAACATTCATACTAGTGGTTCCCAATTCTCCGTGAAGAAAGAGCGGCCAAAGCTTCGGTTCCACAATGGGCATGGATCTCTTCCGCGAGATAGGGGAGCACTGGAGCCAGTATCGATGCCATGCTTTGCAGAGTCTATCGTGGCGTAAAACACCTTTCTCGATTTTCACTATGGAAGACACTCACTCGCTTGAGCGTATCAATGACTGTCACTGTATGCTAATGATGTTCAAAGCATCGAGCGCAGAGTAGGACGTCTTTTGTAATATCATATATAAAGACGAAAGCGTAATGTTCGCAAAATTCGTTAAAGCGACCATAACTTGAACGCTGCGTCATTACTTTACGTAGCCAAGTACGCAAGACATACCTCGAGGAAAGTTATACGTCGCATAGCCCTCGAGAGCTGTTTTTGTCGAGTTTATACAGTTCATTCATGACGTACCGCTCCGCCTGCTTCGAGGTAAGCTGCCTTTAATCAGTGTACAAAGAAGCACGAACCAGACCCAGGTCTTTCTTTTCTATATTGCAGTGAATTGAGCTCTCTCGCGAGACCGTGGAACTGATACTCCCTAGCATGAATCTTCCCGCATAGATTCCGCTGTCTGGGCGAGCACCGTAGGGCCGATAGACAGTATTCAACGGTTGTTACTCAGAGCCGAAGGACGTCTGCCCCATAAGTTGGTTCCTTCTTCTTGTCCTAAGCACCGTCAGCCTCATCCGACAGTGGCCCAAAAAACGGAAACCTACAACATCACCGTGGATGCCCGTTAACGGACTGACGACATTCCCGAGTGACTTGCTCATTTTCTTTCCACCCTCATCAAGCAACATGCCATGCGTGATTAGCGTACCGTACGGACTCGCCGGCGTCGTGATGCCATCCGTAGCACCGACCGTAGTCAGCAATTGACTCTGGAACCAGCCCCGATGTCGATCTGACCCCCTCAATACAGATATCCGCACGATGTTTCTTTCCTTTCTATATTGCCAAGCATAGACCAGCTCGTTCCGCTGTCGAACCATACGTCCATCGTGTCTGTGCCCTTCCTCCATCCAGCCTCACCGTATTCGGCTACGAGTTCCGGAGCGAGGAACTCGTTGATCCCACCAATAACTAATACCCTTTTTATCTAGCACATGTAGGATGTGAGATAGGGAAGGAGTGAGGACGGCGGTGCCGCTGTGAACGTGATACAGCGATGGTATCGGAACGCCACAGACACACTGGCGTGAGATGCACCATTCCGAGCGAGACTGGATAAAGTTGTAAGATGATTGCGGGCTGAAGAACGATGTTAGCAGTCTTTTGTGGGGATTTACGATGACCACGTACAGGCAGGCGGGAAGAATGTCACGTCCTCGAGCGCAGTCATTGCATCGTCTTTGATATCCTCCAAATCGGCAAACCACTGCGACGTTGCCCTGTGAGTATCACAAGCGATCAGCACTCGGATTCTGTGAGATAAGCCGCATGGGAATTTCACGTTACGATGACGGGCTCGTTCGTTTGCCAGTCATAGGGATATCTGTGCTTGATCCTCTCCAACCTCCCTAGATCTTTACCACGGCTTCGGAGCCTTCTTTCAGCACTTCTAATTCAACAAGTGCTTCCCCTCCTATCGCCGGAGGAATGACATCCATTACACGTTGCGAAATTTTACCATCGCCGTCCACATGACACAGCATTCCTGAGTTAAGAAGGCCCTGCGAACGAAAAGCATGGTAGTCTTCTGCACCATGTGCGGGCGCACTGCACCAACTCAGTTCCAGAATCTGAAGTAACGCGTGTCGCCGGAATGATACTTAGATTGGATGGGATGGAACCTTCACAGCGCATGTCAGTAGCGAAGATGCCTCTGTAGCCAAGACCGACAAGTCCCGACCCTGGCAGTCCAACCATCACTTCAATATCTTTATGTGGGCCAAGGATATGCTCGAGTGCCGAGATTCGATCCTTCGCAACGACAAGAAGCCCGGATTGTCGTCGACTCCGTACAAGGGTATAAATGAGATCCGGGTGCACTGCGATACCCTTAAATTTTCATTGAGCCAGGATCATAACAAGCCACGATAACATACCATATTAGCACACTAAGCGTCCAGGCTGTAGTTGTCCAAACCAGCACTGGCAGTCGAATAGTTTCCTTCCCGATTTGTCGGGCTATCTTGTCCCACTCAGTGCCTGTAGGGGTATTGGAATGGGTAGAATCAAGTGTGAATACTACATATACAGAGTTTGAGATATGGTCGTCCTTGTATACAGTGGTTCAAGCTTCCGCTAAGGCGGACCGCGAGGAGTGCGAGAAGTAAACAGGTCGATAGTCTCTGTAGATGAGACCTGGAGTGCAAGCACCGTGGGTCAGCAAGTCGCCAGGTTATTGTGCGGCAAGGAACGAACCTCGGGATACCATTTGTTGGAAAATACGAAGTTGCCGCATCTCGTACTGGTGATCTGGAAATAATCAGTGACCTCCGATCAATGATGCCAAGGAGGTCATTACCAAGTGTACGATAGGTTGGCTTATCATTGCTCCAAGCTGCCATGATACCCAATCTTTCGAATTATTCTCGTTAAATCTCCATTTCTCGTTCAGCAGTCTTTTTCGTTGCCGCACGGATGGTAGATGCTGGAAGTGTGTGCGGGTCTTCCTGATGCCAAAACAAAGAAATGTGGTAGGAAGTCGGGATTGATGCGCTTAGAACAGTGTTCACCTTCAAATCCTGAAGAGCTTTGTTCTCTATAGGTAGCCCATGACAGTCCCACCCAGGGGATGTAGCTATTCTCATGTTAGTTCCCCGAGACAAGGCACGCGTTTTCCACTGACTGGACGCGATCACCAATAGAGACATGGAAATGGTTGATAGCCTGACAAACTAATGTCAACGACGGGATACTGCCAGACCATAAGTAGGTAGCGCCTATGTGGAGGTGTCCGTTTGCATGTGGTGGCCTGCCGTGCATCACGAACTATGGACCTTTGGCGTTCTGCGACTGGGAAACACGAACACTTTTGAACAAGATGAACCGGAAGAGTGGTATATGCGACCAACCTGCCATTGATAGAGTTCGTCGCATGTTTTCTTTCTGAACGGTTTCTCCGACTTTGCTGGATCAGCCGAGAGGGGGAAATGTGTCTTCGGAAGAAACAAGGTCTTTGAAAAGGCTTTCTGGTCTATATTCGAGGACGTCGACGTGTAGGAAAGACCGCGACGAACGGTTGCCAATAGTATGTAGGAAAACAGTTTGATTCAAAGTCCGTAGGATCAATACGTAGACTGGGGACGCTTCAAAGACTATAGGGAATCATAAGGCTAGCTAAAACCCGAACCCTTCAGATAAGAACCACTCCGGGTCAGTGCCAGTCACTTCATTCCCGTAATTTGCGAACTCCGGCGAGTGTTCAGGTCCTCTCTCCGGGTGGTTGGGCGGCTGGGTGTTGTGCGGGAAAGTGGCTCGAAACTCGGCCACAGAGGGCAAGCAAAAGGTGGTGTTCACGCGGGCAATCGGATCAGGCTCGCGGTCTTCGAGTACTCTGCTATTGCAGGTGTGAGTAGGGGGGTGATTTGAGGACCATAAGGAACTCACAGTCCCCGCTGGTGCAGATCAAAGAGCAGCTGGTTGAAATTACGCTGGATGATCTCATCTCCATAAACCTCCAATCCCTGCATTCCGGTCAGGATCACTTGTGTCAGGCGATTGTATTTTTTGCAAAAACGGATGGTTTTCCGCTCAGGCTGTGACTCCGAGTTGGATTCCAGCGGCATTGAGTTTGTCGCACGGCAGAGGCCATATGTGAGCTGCGTAATGTTGTTGAGATGCGTTTCAACGAAGATGTATGAGGACTGCCAGTGCTTGGTACGTACAGCACTAGCGGAAGTCGCAAGCATGACGAGCGGTGTCGTCGTCCACCCTTTAACCTCGTCTAGGCGGCCCACGGGTGAGTACGAGTTACCGTACCAAAAATTGACGTGAAAATCGCAGAAAATCGGATTGGCGAAGAAACAGAATCCCTGAGGTAAAGTGAAATTAGCATCGGTTAGAATGAATCGCCAGTAGACTTACCTTTTCTGCGTCAGCATAGTGCAAAAAATAGTCTCTCCATGTGTCGGTATCGATTATCTTGTCGCGGTAGCGCGCGGCTGCAGTGAACCTGTCGTTGGGTTCGAGCACACCGTCAGGATCGACTATTTGAGGTAGGCGAAACTTTGTTGCGGGATCTTCAGCTGCCTTCCCTAACTTGCTGCGTAAAGTTTGTAGGTCCGATGTAAACTACGAAATAAGGGTTTGAACTTTTAGTAGGTCGCAAACGTTGAAATCAGACTTCCTTACCAATTTGCTCATAGAGCTGTCCAATCGGGTCTCTAAACATCGAGTGGTCGAATGTTAGTTCAGACTTCAGGTCGCTGCCCATTTAGAAATTCCACGAACCATGGAGACTTTCAAGACAGGCCTGAACGAGACACTCCTTTGCGCGCTCGTGGAATTCGGATGATTCCCATCCCATGTCCGTTGTCAGGATTTCCAACACAAGGAGATCGAATGCGCGACTAAAATTATCTCTGTCCTGTTCAGAGAGATCCTTCTTTCCGAGTCGGGGCACTGAATCATCCCGATTACTATCTTTAGTACTCAGAACTTGCGATGACATCTGGGAGCTGGTGCCACGGCTACGAGTCCGAGTCTGCGCACGACGTTTCGAATTTTTCGATCGTGTAGGACCAACCGAAGACTTGGGAACCTCCGAACCGTTGGCTGTATTGGGGGCCGTAACCGGGAAGTAGGGGTGGAACGTGAAAGTGTGGGGCGTGTCAAAAAAACCGACCGAACCATCAGGTAGCAGCTGGAAAATGCAAGCCCCGGCGGGGGCGGCCTATGGTCAGGAGGATGAATCGGAGAAATAATTCTTGCTAACCTGACCGTGACTCGGTCCGTGAGCGAAAGAACCCATCGCGGCACCAGCTCTGCCAGTGGTGGGATTGGTAGTACCAAAGCCATAAGATGGGGAGTCAGACATCCCGAGTCAGGAGACTGGGGACACGGGTGAGGCCGTCAAGTTGACTCTCCCGGCGGGGTCTTTGGTCATTTTGAATGTTCAAGCAGTGGGCCTTATCGGAAAATACCAATGGAGATACCGATGCGATTACGTGCACGCAATCCCAGCAGGCAAGCCTTGAGGGCTATCAGACCAGCTGCTAGCGTCAAACGATCGTCACTGTAATACAAAAATGGTTAATTACGTGCAGGAAGTTCCAGCGTGACTGGCAACAAACTTCGTCTACTCGGCAGGAACTTGAAACAGCCAGGACCGTCACGGTGCAGCCTCCAATTATTAGCCGCTCTCGTGGTCGCCGCCCGTGCCGTTACCGTGACTATACTACTCTTCAATGTATTCGTTCCGAATTTTAGAAGCACAATAGATATAATTACAACGTACAAACTAGTACTGCAGCTAAAGCTCGAGGGCTACTATCAGACCAGCAGCGTCAAACGATCTTCACTTACGAGAGTGGATAATTACGTGCAGAAAGAGCGGCGTGACTGGGATCAGTTAACTTCGTCTACTCGGTAGGAAACAGCCACTGGCAGGTCACGGTGCAGCCTCCAATATCCGCTCTCGAGGTCGCCGCCCGTGGCACTTAGCGGCTGGGTCCCAATGATGCGTCCTCAGATCGGCAATAGTCATATCTGCGGGTTATGTACTGTATCGGCGGATTAGTCCCTCGACGGCCTCGAAAATAGTGACTGATGCTGCAACGAATACGAGCACTTCTGTAATGCTGCAATTTTCGCTTCGGTTTACAATGTTCAGTACTGACCTGCACGCATTGTGACACCGCTTACCGTTTCGACTTTCAATTTTTCTCTGCGAGTCTGCGGCCGAATACGGATTTCTGGCGCAAC
>JBBPOJ010001256.1:0-15101 GCA_038091395.1 Leccinum rimulosum | reverse complement strand
GGTGGTGACTTCATCTAATGAGTTGCCGATTATCGGCGTGTGTCCCGTAGAAATGTTAAAGGTCAGGGGGTTCTGCGCCTTCATGCATCTATTGTCATCCGTCTTGAATATATCCAACCCTGGAAACGTGCGCCCCGCCTTGGCTCTCTGAGCATCCTAAACTGAGATCTTGCACTCAGGTCACTGATGGCCATGGTACACCTGAGGAAGCCATTGGAGGAGCATTCAAAGCAAGTGCTCGAAGGAATGGAAAACCAGGGTGAGTTGCCCCAGCAGCAACCTCGTGAGACAATGGCAAGAATGTGGGTAACGTCATCAGTGGTCACAAGGTCTGCGCATCCATGGCCGTGGTTTCGTTTGCATCCCCGTTGACATGCATGTAGACCGCGGTCAAGACGTCTCGGAGGGCGCAAAGGAGCAATCCAAACAGGTCTTGGAGGATATGAACGCGTGAACTGTATCGCGTGCGTACGACAACAAGTACTGTAGGATAGCGAACCGACGTATTCCAGTGCCGTTTGTATGCGAGTTGTGATTATTTTCTGAGCAGGATGAAGACAGGGTCGCCGAGGACGATATCGGCCATGTGTCGGAAAGAGCCTGTGAGGGATAACAGCAGACCACCAAACGATGCATATGCGGTCCTGTGCAAACGGTGAGTGTCCGATCCGAGGGGTGCTCGAGCTCAACGTACACTGTATCTCCTCCCCCGTCGAACTTGTACACCTGGATCACCGCTCGTTCACTTACACACGTCTTCGCCACGATTCGCTCACCTTTCCGAACATCACGTAGTCGTACTCCTGCTCTAGTCCTTGCACGCCCTTGCCATCGGGCCGCCATATGTTTCTGTCCTTGTCCTCTGCATCGGCCCCGTCACCTCCTCCAGATGAGATCAGTGACGAAGCCAGCGCCATGGCAAAACTCTGACCCTCGGCAAGAGGGAAGAGTTCGACGTTGTAATCTAGAGTCATCTTCATATCGTGATTTTTGGACTGGGCATATAGCCGGGACACTGTGCGGTTGTCGAGTTAGTTAGCAACGGTTGCAAACGAATTGTATGTATCACAGAGCACCTCTGTCGAACTTCTTTCCCTCCTTGTCGATCGCGTCGATAGTGAAAATGTCATCGAACACGATGTTGGACGAAGCTGACGACATGGTCTAAATAGCGCAGAGGCGAGTCGCGGCCAGTCGCGGTCACATGAATTGGATTGTACGACCATCCACCTTCAAGTTGGCCATCCGGCGCGTCGCAACTTCAACTAGGCTTGCGTCCTCCTTCGTTGTCAAGCTTCCATCACCGTCGGCTACAAGAGTAGCCCCAACACCCCTCGTGCTCTGTTCAGCCCAGGAATGGTCACCTCGCCATCAACCAGTCCATCCTGGGCTTTCTGCGTACTCGTCTGCTCTCACCCAGTCAGGCTTCACTTGCATAGAATGTCGCTTCTCACCGCCATCCAGATCCGACGTGTCTCGCACGTCCGAGGAGCTCCTAGAGCTCTGCACCAATGGTATGCATGCTACACCCTGCCCGAGTCTCTCCAGCTCAAACGACCGCGGCAGAGATGCGAGAAAAGTTGCAGACACTGGGACATCCCTTCCCGCCTGTCGTATTCGCCAGTGGTTTTGCTTGTCTGATCGCACAGGCGTACGTATCGTCCCACCCCGCACGAGGTCTCTTCCTCGTATCACCACCCCTCTCCAACGCGTCTTTGTATCCCGATATATTGCCCACGCTGCTCCCCGAATTCGACTATGAGCTTCACTTTCCCATCGCAGTGATGGGCTCTCCAGACCACGTGGCCGCAATAGAGGCTCAGACGCGCTTTGCTCAGAGCGCATGGGTGGATTTGATACAAGTCGAGAACTTGCAATCCGATCGGGCTGTCGAGGAAGTGGAAAGATGGGTGGACGAGCTTGGTATCTAGATACTTTGCACGCATGAACCATCAATCATATCCTAGCAGGCAACGACCTGCTTCGATGTGGCCGACAGCGAAAGTCGCACAGGTACAGACCACATGGTGAGCCAAGGACTCGGGAGATAGGTGGGGAAACACTTCTTCCGCAGGTGATTCCACATCCCGGGAGAAAGCCTTGTTCCGTGGTGTGCCTGCCGTGGTCTCAGAAATGGTTTCCTTTCAAGTCGTGGTCTCACTACGTGTGCCTGTACAACTATCAGATCTCAGGGCCTTCTGGGGAAAGGCGTTCGTTTCGTTTCCTCTGCGGCGTACCACTGACGAAGTCCAGTGCAAGTTGCATAACCGTGTCTCAGCACTGCCCGGTAGCAGCAATATCATGACGGTCAGACTGAAGGGCGTGTTTCCTCAGGCTGCACAGACATGGGTGAATATTACAAGTGCAATGTGCAACGGAGTCTAATATAGAAAGCATGCAACGGAGAGGACGGATATCAGACATCGGGATTCGAGCGCACAAACGCCGCATCATAGTGTTGAGTCAACGTCACCTGAATCTCCTTTTTCCTTCGGAATAGCTACGTTCCCAAGGCCAGGGAGGTCTATCTTCCAAGTCCCTCTGGCAGCGAACACTCTACGAACTTGATTCTCGATCAGTTCGTGCAATTTTGGGACATCTTTGAGCATCGCCCGACTACCCATCAGAGAAGTGGTCTTCAAATTGAGAGTGAAATCTGAAGGAAATGAAATTGTCAAAACGGGCGTCGATGAAAAGGGAGACGGGGGTGCAATAGTAATCTGAAACACTGCGTGAGCTGGTGCACAATAGCCGGAATTATACGGACTTGCCGGTGACTCGAACAGATCGAGAGATATCGTGAGGGAAACGGGGAGCCGTGCAAAGGACGACATGGGGTAGTTGAACAGATAGGCAGTGGAAAGTGATATGGAGACGCTGTCGGTGTAAGACATGTGAAACTTGACGGACTGGGGCGCGTCAGAAATTTGGCAGGACGTGATGGAGGATACTGACCGTCGAAGCACCCGTCTCCCGTGCAACGTTCATGAGCTGGGCATTAGACAACAGTGGTGCCGAATTTCCGAGGTCCACTGCATGTATAGTAATGTGATCCTGGACGCAAATAACACGATCGCTCAGGAACGAATGAATGGAAAGGAGAAGGGCGAACGAACAAGGAAACTGCGAGGGCGAATTTCGTTGGCGTACGCCTCTATTCGAGCCCGGGCGGCTTCGTTTCCTTCGAACCCTTCTAATCCGTTTTGTAGTTTTGCCCGGTAGACGTCAGCTATCTGCCCAAAGCGCCTATGAGACCACAGCCCGGCGCGGCATAGCAGGTTGACGGACCTGGTGAGCTAGCGAGTTAACCCAGTTGGCAGACTCTGGGTCTGCCGTGGACGCATCGAATTGAGGCGGCGGGCTCGAGGAATTGTCCGACTTGGCGAGCGGATGGAAAGTTGGTGTTTCCGATACGTTGCTTTGTGGTAATAGAAAGAGGTACTTGAGAACGAGGAAGAGGAGGAGGAGGATAGATAACTGTCCGAGGAGAAGGCCTTGAGTGAAGGTCGGGGTCAATGAGAATATGTGGTTACCCATCAAGGGATGTAAAGTTCGACCAAGTCGCGGCGGCGCGTGATGATGCAACCCGCCGTCTTCGTCGCCTGGCCCGGCGCGCCTCTCACCGACTCACTCGTCCGCGCCTCCGTCGCCGCTCTCGGTCTATCTGCCTCCAATATTCTCTCCGTCCTTCCATCATCGCCGCCATCGACCTTCCTCATCCAATGGGCCAGCTATGACTGCATCGATCATGTCCTCACCGCTTCCGCCCCGAAACACGTCATCTCATCGTCGTACACGATCAGAAAGGCTCTCATTCGAAAGCACTTCTTGGCTCGCTGCATCCAGTCCTATCTTGTCAAACGCCCCGAATCGTCTCTCGCAAAAGCCGTACCCCTCACTTGGGACATCGATATCGCCTATGCAGACGAACTGGATGAAATGTGGACCGACGACCTATGGGACCTCGGCAGGCTTCTGGATGCCGATGGCGGCGGACATACCAAACAGTGGTTCATTCTCAAACCAGGCATGGCCGACAGAGGAATGGGCATAAGGCTTTTCGAGAGCAAAGATGCCTTGCGCAGCATATTCGAGGAGTTCGATCGCGATCCTGACGACGACGAGGCAGATGAATCGACCACGTCCGTCGTGACTGGTCAGCTTAGGCATTTCGTACTCCAGGTATCCGTGATCTCGATGCCGTGCGCATCCGACGCTGAGCAAACGTGCAGGAGTACGTTTCAACTCCTTTGCTCGTCGATCCGAGCGAAATCCCACTGTCGACGAGGACCCAGTCGCAGCACGAACTCCGTGGTCACAAAGTCGTTTCGTTTCTCTCCGCGTACCTGGTCAACTTGAATGACGCTCGTCTGACAGTTTCATCTGCGGACATATGTCGTCGTCTCCGGCTCTCTAACGGTGTTCATGTACGAACGCATCCTCGCACTTTTCGCCGCCGAACCCTACCACGCTCCCATGCGCTCCGACCTTGAGTCCACCATTTCCCTCACTCCCCATTTGACCAACACCTCTCTGCAAACCCACCGTGGGGAAGAGAACGTATATCTTTTGGATGAGCTGGTCGGGTGTCGTGTATTATCTGGAGGCGAGGAATCGAACAACAGCGTCTTGAACGCCGTGGACGTTTCCGTGATCAAACAGCAAATAGCAGACGCCCTCTCGGAAACGTTCAAGGCCGCGATACAGCAGCCCGTACACTTCCAGGTGCGACGGTTCTCCTGGAGTGTCGACTCTCTCTGATTCCTGCCGACAGCCATTGCCCAATGCCTTCGAGCTCTTTGGCGCTGACTTCATGGTCTCGCACGAAGCCGCTGGTTTCCGGGTCAAGTTGTTGGAAATGAATTCTGAACCTGCCATCGAACTCACGGGACCACGACTGACCTGGATCCTGGAAGACCTGTTCAAAGTCATCGGAATTATTTGTATTCAACCTTTCGTGCAGCAAGCCAGCCACGAATGTGACAGCACCGCATTGAATGTCGAGGAAACTCTGCATTTACGCAAGTGTCTCGACATCAAAGTTCTAGCCTCCATGACAAGCTAGATTATTTGAATGTCTACAGGGTATGATGGTATGGCATGTACACGACAAGTATGTAAGGATTTCCTGGAGTTCGAATTACATTCACAAAATGACTCGTTAAGTTTCGGGCGAAGAACCATCCCTCTTCTTGTTCTTGTTTGAATTGTTCGTCCATGTCGAAACTCGTTTCCGCTTCCGAGAGTCCACGGGAGGATCGACGGAAGTCGCACCTGCGACTTGAAGTCTTTTGGCAATGGTATGATTGTATGCGACGCATCGAATGCCGAAACACTGAAGCTTGATGACACCTTGCTTGTACATATTTTTGATCATCTTCATGTGAGAGGGAGGCACAAAGTCTGGGAACAGTGTCGTGCATCTTGCAGCATGATCCATTTTCTGCATATCTCTCAGTCTCTCAGCAACCCATTCCGATGCACACGCACTGTATTGTCAAGTTTTTTCAACGTATTGGTTTCCATTACCATGTTGCCTTGAGTTTCCACGCGTTCATACGTGCCCAGGTAATGGAATCTCCCTCCTGAATGATAGCACACATCCAACTGCTCGCCAACGAGAAAAGTATTCTCGAGTTTAGTCCAGGCAGTGCCGCCGCTGGCTTTGGGGTTATAGCGGAAAATCGGTTTGACAACGAGACCCAGCGCGATCCCAGGTCCAGACCAAATGACCTCGTTGCAGTTGATGGAATAAGGCCCTTTACTGGTGAGACATCAATTACGGTCCCCTTCCGATTATCAATGCGCACCAGATGTCCTTGACATCCTGTTCTTCGATGTGGTAAGTAGCGTGAACTGTGATGTGGCGCCTCCGTACCTTGAGAAGTGCCGGGTTGTATGACGGAATCGAAGTCAACTTTGACTGGCCTTCTACAGGCTCGTACGGTAAGCTTTTCAGATACTTTTTGAAATCGATCTCAGTAGCGACTGCTTTTTTTGACTGTGGTGTTGCCGTTAATTTTGCTCGAGAGAGGGCGGCAGGCTAACCTCTTCTAGTTCCTGCATACTGTTCGAGAGGGCATCGCGAAGTTCATCCAAAACCTGTGGCAATGTCACAATTCTGATGTTGAGTGTGCTGCAGTCGAATTTTACGAACTTCGTGGTACTCGTGAGCTTTAGCCTTTGTCCGTTTGTACTTTTCTTGAAGTGCCACTAGCTTTTCTTCATTGCGCAAAGCTTCCTCCTACAGGGAAGCCTCGTAAGTTGAAATGATGATAAAAAACACGCCGCTACCTTTTCACGAGTGAGGTTCTCGTTCTCAGCGAGCAGTCTGGTGATTTCTGCTCCTGCGTCAGGCGTAGGCTGGAAAGAGGTTCATCAGTCGTCTGCGATCGATAAGGTGCTGCAGGCGTTGCCACCTCCGGATATTGTAAGGGATTGAGTTCCGAGTCGTCATCCTCCGACTTTAGGGAGGATAATTGTGTAACCTGGTCCAGGAGGGCAGCATTGACTGCTCTCAGAGCGTCATTCTCGGCAATCAGTTCCTGTGCCCTCTCAGGAGTCAGCCTGTTGGAAGGGCCACCCGCATCTGAAGTGGTGGATGTTTTCTAAAAGACAGAAATGATGAGGTTGAGCAAGAGAGAAGAAATACAGAACGAATCGGACCCGTTCAGCTTCGCGAAGCTTGGCTCGGACGGTTTTGAGCTCCTGGCCGAGCAGCCTGAACATCTCTGCAGACAACTCTGGATCGTTAACGTTCATAACGTTCATCGATGATCGATGTACAACTTCAAGAAGTGACACCACGTGACCGCGACTGAATATTCTTATGATCAAGCCTTCAACAAGTTGGATGGAGGGTTCTTCGCCTCCTGAGCGTGCAACATCGCGGAAACGATCTAAATGGGACGAAGAAGAACCAGACAGCGAAGCAATACAATCTCGTCAACAATCTCTCAGACGTCGCATAAAGTCGGTGCGAAATACCCGCACTCGCGACCCCAACCAAGTCACCCCCGTGGATCCTTCTCCGACCCAGCAACCTCGCCCAGCCCGTTCCAGCGCACACAGCGTCTTCGTGCCCCTCCGAAACCTTCACCCTCCCATCCAGCCTTCTCGTTCTGTGTACTGTTACGAACGACTCAACCAAATAGAAGAAGGCTCCTACGGCGTCGTATTCCGCGCCAGGGACAAAGAGACTGGGGATATCGTCGCCCTTAAAAAGCTCAAACTTGACGAGGAGAAACATGGCTTCCCAATTACCGCCCTTCGTGAAATTGGCGCTCTAATGGCTTGTCAGCACGAAAATGTCGTTCGAATCCGCGAAGTAGTCGTCGGTGACACCTTGACACAGTGAGTTCAGCTGTTCAATCCTCTCAGAGGTTGCCATCACCACTAACCACCGGAAGAGTCTATGTAGTCATGGATTTCATCGAACATGATCTCAAGACGCTCTTGACATTGATGCCATCCCCCTTCCTCCAGTCGGAAATCAAAACTCTGATGATGCAGTTGTTATCTGCCGTCGCTCATTGTCATTCTAATTGGATTCTACATCGTGATCTGAAGACAAGCAATCTCCTCATGAACAACCGCGGTATGATCAAGGTAGCCGATTTCGGTCTCGCACGAAGATATGGAGAACCTGTCGGCGTAGGTGGTCTAACTCAACTAGTGGTAACTTTATGGTACCGGTATGTTGACGGGCGGCGTCTCTTCCATCTCGTCTTCTCTCACACACTTCACAGTGCTCCAGAGATCCTTTTGGGAGCTACCAAGTATTCAACTCCCATCGACATGTGGTCTGTGGGATGCATTTTCGCAGAACTGCTCTTGAAAGAGCCTTTATTTCAGGCTCAAGGAGAGGTCGAACTCCTTTCTATGATTTTCAAGCTCCTTGGCCCTCCTACTAGTTCCTCTTGGCCGGATTATTCCAGTCTCCCTCTCGCCAAGACCATCTCACTTCCTACGCCACATGCTCACCAATTCCGCCAGCGATTTCAGTACATGACCACAGCTGGGATCGATCTTCTGATGTTACTTTTGACTTATGATCCAGAGCAGCGCATCACTGCTGATGAAGCTCTCCGTCACCCATATTTTAGGTCAGTTGCCATCATTCTCGTTTCTGTTTCAGCTCATCGTTTGTGCAAAGTGAATCCCCTCTACCCAAACACCCGGACCTTTTTGCTTCATTCCCATCAGTCGCAGCCGGTGAAAGGTGAGCAGCACTCCATTGTCGTGACATTACACTTGATCTCACAGGCACCCAGACGCAAGAAACCGTTTGATAGCCCCTCTGCACCCGTGCGAGCGGCAGATTACATTAAATTTGCGGACAATGATGTACCATAGTATGCAGCACATGATACGTTCATTACGGGTCGTCGGTGCATGTAAGAACTACAGTTGGAGGATACAAGAACATTAGTTAGGCTTTATTACACACCGCTGCCATCGTCGACACTATTCAGCAGCTGTCGCATTTTCTGGAACCGCGTCCTAGTGCGATCCATTTCACCACATTTGTCGTAAAACTCTTTCACCTCTTGTACAGTGAACCTGAATTCGTTGGCTATATCATAGATCGCTTGGTCGATGCAATGGAGCGGAGACAGTCCGTCTCCCGATGCAATTGCGGTCGGTGCAACAAAGGTGTTGGACATATTCGAACTCGAACCGCTGTAGAATTCTCAAGCAATGCACGACCCCGCAACCAAACACTTACACCGTTTTTGTTTTCTTTGCGACGTGGGACCCATTGCTACTTTCATCGTCCGTTTTCCGCTTTCCCCATGGCGGCGGAGATCGATTACCAACTCGAATGCGCCATTCCTCGCTCTCTTCACCGTCTGCCATTTCCTCTTCGTCAGGGGTTAGTCGAGCACGAGTACCCGACATTGAAGCTTGTGGTTCGACAGGAACCTGGTCGGGAGTAAACAGAATGATTGGCACGGCGATATTGGAGTTGCCATCGAC
Organism: Leccinum rimulosum; assembly: GCA_038091395.1. NCBI lineage: Eukaryota > Fungi > Basidiomycota > Agaricomycetes > Boletales > Boletaceae > Leccinum > Leccinum rimulosum. Next base: position 6,122 of record JBBPOJ010001256.1, on the reverse strand, counting down.
TCCATTCATTTGTCTCTCCGCCTGACCTGGTCGATTCGATTCGTCGACCGCCTTTGCGCGCTTTTTCCTCGTACGCTTGGTTTTTTCTTCTGCCTGTCGAACATAACCGTACTGTCCTTTCTCCCCGTGGGCTGGCTTTTTCTGATCCACGATTGTGGTGATCATGTTGTCCAGGCGGATCGAATTCTTCTTGTAGCGCTCTCGCCATGATTGCCATGTATGCCGAGTTACCCACGCGTACTCTGGGTCAGCAGCCTAGGATCCATCAGATACTGGTCGCTCAGCATGTCTTGACGAGCTCACCATCTCACATAGCTGTTGGTATAGACGGTTACCAGTTCTACCCCCTGTTTCCTTGTATGGGATTTTGGTTGCTATCCACTGGCACAAACGTTCTTCGTCCTCTTCAGTAAACTGAGTTCGTCTGGGTATGTGTAAGCGACGCGTGTAAGTGACAGGAGTGTTAGGAGAGCTCACTCTTCCCCAGGACGCCTACCACCGGGGTTCTTGTATACCAGGGGAGTGTAAACGAATGCACCTTTCTCCACGCATTTCTTGACCCACAAATAAGATTCGATGTACTTGTCTGAAACACCCTGATACGACTTGATGAGATGCTGGAAAACCTCCGTGTTCGGGTCTGCGAGGATTACTCGAGCAGACTGAGGGGATGCAGTGGGATCTCCTCCAGAATGCTTGAGTCACCAAAAAGAAAGTGAGACCTGGAAATTGATGGCGATGGCCACGCGAACTCACCATGATGCGTTGGCTGAGCGCCGCACGCGCGTTCACGTTTGCGATGCTCGGATGTATGTGCATCTTGATGGGTGCTCCGTTCTCGACGAATATCTGCCTCAGTAGCATTCCGGCGATCTTGCAAGCCTCGACGTAGGTATAGGGCACGAAATGGCGTTCAGGACGATCGGAGCTGATCCAGCAAAGGCGAAGGCGCTCCTCTTCTGGTGTGCCAGGCTGGGTCAGAATGTAGCCTTGTCTCGGCACCTTGCTTTCTACGCGCCCGCCGAGAGACTGAGCTGCACGTCAACTATGGTCCGACCCAGGGGTGCAAACGTGCTCACTGTGATCGTTTCGCATAACTCGGCCTGTATTTCTTGAGAAATGTCCTTCTGTATGAAGAACTTGACGGCTAAACCGTTCTCGTCTTGGAAAATTGGCTGGATAGTAGTTGTGAGGTCCTGAGAAACCAGTCAAGAAACGGACTGCTCACCATGGGTTCACTTGCTGTTGCTGGTGGATGACATTTAGGTTAGGATTACTGGGGTTAGGGTTATCGTGCCACAGACAAAAATATAAATAAATAAAATAATAACGATAAAACATGCGATCCGTTGCGTACTTATGTCGGAAAATTGCCACGCGCGGGGGGGCGTGCGAACTTTCCCGTGAGCGCACGTGAGCGTCCGCGCTTTCCGATTGGGTGCAATCCGGCTAAAGCCGAGACGCGACCCCCCGCCGTTTGTGTCACGCCTGGGCTCGTGACTCGTTCGAACGACGAAGGAAAACGAACGAGAGCGTCGAGCTCGAAATCAAAAACGATCGATCAATTAAAGTCACGACTGACGACTATTAGCACGAGCGCCAGGCCTCCGTTGTCGGGAAGCGTCGGGAAGCGTGACACGCGCCGATTACTGCTACGATAAACGAGAAGAAGATATAAAGAGCGTGTGCGAGAGAAAGAGAAAGAGATAAAAAGATAAAAAGAAAGAGAGTCTCGGGGAGATCGTCACGGAGGTCCCTGCCAGTGAACTCGTCGTCGAGCGTTTGAACGGCGACTCGCACGACGTCGCCCGCTTCTCTTCAAGCCAGTGGGTCCGGGTCAGTCACGGTCGCTCGACTGCTCGACTGCTTGCCCGCGCGTGAATCGCGCGGATTTGATCGCGTTCAGGAGGGCGGTGATCCCTCTCTCCGACTCGGGGTAAGTGGCGAGAAAGCGGGCTTCGTCCGACTCGTAGCTGCCATGCGTTCGAGAAAAGGGAAAGACGGGGAAGAGGCAGTGAGTACTAGCGTGCATGAAGCGACTCGGACTGGCGCGGTCCGAGAGCTGACCCCGATGACTCACACTTCAAGGAACTCCTTGGCGATGAGCCCGCGATTGTGACGCTGCACTCGGAACTTGCGACGGCCGTCCCCGCGGGACCACCACTCCTTGGGCCAGTCTCTCAGCGGAGTGTCCAGGCCGAGTTCGGGTAGTCCGCTGACCCAGTGTCTGACCACTTCCTTCCAGGTGTCCTTCTTCGACCCCGTCGTGCTGATGGCACACATGGCAGTGGCCGTGGCCCAGCGGTTGGGGTGTTAGTCTCGTTCGCTCGAGCGCGGGTGACAGCGGGGAGCCCCGGGTCCGCGCACAGCCGCTGCTGCTGGTGAGTTGGGTGTGCTGCTGCCACTGACGGCGCGCGCGGGGGCACGGCAACGGTCGCGATCGGGGTGCAAGCCGGAGTGGCAGGCCCGGCGGCGGGGGAGCTGCTGCCAGACGCATCGGACGCCAGTGCTAAAAACACAGAACGGCCCTCGTCAACATCACCGCTGCCACCGTGACAACTGGCACGTCGAAAAGAAATGCCACTCACCGCGATCAGCATCGGCCACGACCACATCTTCGTCACTCAATTTGGATTCGGAACTCACAGATCGTCCGAGTCCAGATTGTGTGACGGCGTGAACGAACGTGTCGAACGAGCAAGCGATCTGGTTAACGATCTCGGTTTTCATCTCGCGCATGGTGCCGGTGCAGGACGCATAGGCCATCTGTAATTCCTCGACCGTCGGCGGCCGAAGGAGAGCGGCTTCGCCTGCAAGTGATTTGTCCGCCTCCCGTGGGAAAGGTGCGAGGGCATCGCTGTAGCCGGTCTCGTACGTGGAAAGCTCGTCGAGCAGGTAGCGGCTCAACGTGTCGCGCTGTGGCAGTTCGTCAAAATGCCAGTCAGCCGCTCAATGTCCTTTGCTCCCCCCCCATATGCGACTGACTTACTTTCTCGTGCTCTGCCCAGCCCCCCCACCAGCGGACCATGGAAAGCGTCCAGCGCTGCCCAGCGGGCGCGAACATAAAACGGTGTTGCGCCCCTCCACGGCGGAAGCAGTGCGTGGAGAACGAGCCAGAAATTCCCGCACCCGCAACAGCCTCGTCAAGCCATTTTTGGACAGTATCGTGGGAGATGGCCTGGCAGGAGTGCACGACACCATTCCCACCGACGAAGGGAAACAAGCAGTCGCCTGGAGCAAGCTCTCGCTCGTAGCAAGCGAGCTCGAGCCACTTGATCCAAACGAGGAGCCATATGAAGGCATCCGTTGCCAGCGACTCCGAGTCGGCCTTTAAATTTCCCTGAGGGTAGATGTAGTATCGATTGGCTGCGGCACCAGATTCCGGTCAGTACCATCGCAAGACGATCGTGCGCTATCAACCGCTGATCACGTACATCGGAGGTCTTGCTCGACCTGCCCTTTGTCCACCTTCTGTTGCCACCCTTTCCGGTTGGCGAGGTGGACCTCGAAATAGAGTTTGAGGTCGGTCATCAGGAGCTCTTCGCCCGCAAGGCATTTTCTCAGCACGCGGTTGAAAGCGGCCGGATCGTCGATGTCGATGTTCGATCGACGCAGCTTGACTAGCTCGTCGCACCTGCGATCCAATGGTAATGTGTCTCAGCTGACGTGCACGATCACCACTGGCAGTGCCGCCGTTCAGGACGACCGCCGTGCACTTACTGGGTCCAGAGGGTCCATGCAGCAGCACTGAAGGCAAGCTGCTCCAAGTGTCGTGTCACGAGCGCCCTGTTGCTGGCAGTCATGCACAGTTTGCTGGCACCGGAAGGCGCTCGTCCGCTAGCCAGTTCATTTTGCAGCCATCTCAGCGCTCTGTCAAGCTCGGGACAGGCACTCCGCGACCAATCAAACAGTCGCGCCATGTACTCCTTTGACATTGCCTTAGCGTGTTTACGTTCGTTCCCTTCAGTGCTCGGCGCCCTGTGCTTCAACGAGCTGATGATGTCGTCAACCTCCGCAGATTTGACCGGATTCCCTTGCCAGCATTGCTTGGCTTCGTTGAAGTGCCAGCGCCCGCGGTAAGTGTCGCCATCACTATTGAATATGATCGTGTGCATTTTAGTTCCGACGCTAGGATTGTACCGTGCGGCGCGGCACCGCCGGACAGAGCATATTACTCACATGTTGTCCCACAGTGCCTTGAATGCGGCACGAATGCCCTCGACGGTTCCCTGGCTCAAGTTCTTGTAGACGCCCTTGTATGTTAGAAATAAGGCCACTGCCTTGTCCGACGTGTGGTTCGGAATGTCGTCGAACGCACGGCGGAAATCCGGATCTTGGTATGGATCCTCTGCCATCACGTCACCGTGACTGGCGTCAGACTCCAACGTCGTTGGCTCCGAGCCGCTGCTGGCCTCCTGTTACGATCGACCCCTATGTTCTCTATGTATCTCTTTTCTCTCTCTCTTTGTCACGCTCTTCGCCTTTACACTGTATTCACTCTGTACCATAGACCTCGGGCGATTTCGCGCATCGTTCCACATCGCTGACGGTCCTACTTCTTCCGACTCCCTATCCCTATTTCTTCCGTCTCTTTCCGAATTTCCCCTACCTTTCTGACTCATGATGACTCGATCGCTTCGTCATCCTTCGTCATCTGTATCACTAATCCTCCGCAGCTTCTTACTCATCCATACTGCGGATGACGCGCCCCTTCCTTACATTTCCATCGTATTCCATCTCTTCGGTATATATAGAGTATCGTCTCATCATGTAACCCTAAGCTAGAGCTACTTGGAATACCATCTGAGTCTCCTGCCTTTCCCTCGAGTCCTTCGTCCCTCAGTACCTTCGACCCTCTGCCCTCTTCGGGTGTGACCTTAGTCCCTTAGTCTTCGAGTCTTCGAGTGAAGCGACTCTTCGTGAGATCCTCCTCGTCGAAACCCTCAGTCCTTAGTCTTCGGGTCTCGCCAGACGTTACGTCTGCTCGGCCAACACTTCGTCTTAGCCTTCGTCTCCAAGTCTACATCCGACCCTATCCGGGCCAGCCGTAACAAAAGCTCTAGCTTGTCTCTGCGGTCACCATCGTTGTGAACCGCCTCCACCACCACGTCTCAGCCCCCCTACCGAAGACCGGAGCGGAACGTTCCCTCCATCCCCAGAAACCCTTTGCCCACTTCGTCTCATCGTCAGACCTTGTCCACCTCTTCTTGGAGAGGAGAAACCTCGGCCCCAGACTCCCCAGACGTCCCTCCCCAACACCGTTCTAGTGACGAGGACGAGACCGACCTAGACCTTCCCCTCCTATCTGACACTGAACAAGAAAGAACCCTTCGTCTCGACACTGAACTCGCCCACCAGCTCTCGTCCAGTTTAACTCTTCCTCGAGCTCCCACTCCCCCTTCCCCTTCCCCTTACTCCCCTAGCGGAAATATCTTCGCATCCTCCGGCCCCATCCCAACCGTAACAAAACCCAAACTACCTCCTACCACGATGTCTACGTCCAAACCTGTTGAGCTTCGCATGTGCCCCCCTGACTCCTATGATGGGAACCAACGAAACGCCTTACCCTGGCTGAGATCTGTGGCGAGATACCTAATCATCAACGACGAGATCTACAACACAGATGACAGGAAGGTTGCCTACGCGCTATCTTTCATGAAAACCGGGAACGCAGCCACTTGGGCCGATACCTATACCGCCAAGCTCATTGATGCCGGAAAGACTACCCTAGGAACGTGGGCCGACTTCAACAAAGAGTTCAAAGCGAGCTTCGAACACTCCAACTCCGCAGCTAACGCCCTTGCTTGGCTAACCACCCAGAGGATGATCGAGAAATCTCCTGGGAAGTACTCTATGTCCCTCGCCCAATACATCTCCCAATTCCAAAGCAACGTTGCCACCTCCAAGGTCACCGAGGAGTCTACCCTCTGCCATTACTTTTCCTCGGGCATCCCTCCTTCCTTATCCGGAAAGATTTACCTCATGGAAGAAGTTCCCACCACTATCGCCAAATGGTATTCTCACGCCCAGAGGATCGACGATCAGCAACGCCGAGCATTCCTCACCTCTCAGCAACACAGAGGACGATCCTTCGTCAACCCCTTTACTCCCACTTCCACCAC
>JBBPOJ010001255.1:0-15102 GCA_038091395.1 Leccinum rimulosum | reverse complement strand
TCGCAACCCGCGACTGATGTTGGGCACGTTCACGTTCTATATCGTCACGCAGCTCGTCTCGTTAAGCTTGGCGGGGTATGTCATATACGACATGCTGCGTGCGTACCGCCAGTCGTCTTGGGGTTTGAAATATTCTCTGATCGTTCGTTCCTAGCGACGGTATTCTTTGACCGCTTCCTCCGCATCCACATACCGATGTCCAAACCGAAGCTCGTGTTGCTGTGGTCTCCTGGTGTGGGTATCAGCCTTTTGTCTGTCGAATCGTTGGACTGACGTCATTCTCGCCTTCTACCAATGCTCCTTCTCTTCCTGCCCCCTTTTAGATCGCGTTCGAACTCATGGTATTCTTGACGACGATGTGGAACGCACTCGATCGACCGCGCAAACGGACCATCAGGATAGCCAAGATCATGTATAGAGACGGGGGCGTGTACTTTGTCGTGCGTCTTCTTTTCTTTTGCCTACGGAACGCGGCTCATGTGTCATACACTGTGGCCCTGTTTGGTATGTACATATTCCCTTGAGGTTTATCAATCGGGTTGATTATCGTTGTCTTGTGTAGGGCTGCGTCTCGTCAACCTGCTCCTGTCCATCTTTGCACAGGTAAGCCAACTCGTCTTTTGCTACAAGTTCGATCTCATGTTCGGACATTATTTCTGCGTCCTTTTCTTGTAGGTCGAGCTCATCTTTTTGGGTGTATTGTGCGTGGCTTTTGTACCGCGCTGACGCCCCATCATGACACGACTTGACTTGACACGCACAGCTTCATCTAGAGCGTCGCTAATATCACGCTCGCCCGCCTCATTATGAACTTGCGCCGCGAATCGGACCGGATATGCAATAAGAAAAACAACAAAAATACGGGATCGGATGACGAATATGACGTTGACGCCATGGACCACACCGAACTGCCCGTATTAAGACGCGAATGCAGTGGATACGCGGAGTCGGATCTGCCGCCGCTGGTGGTGGGGCACAAGACGGTTTTTTGATCGCGATTCGTGATGGGAATGATTACATTTCTCTTTTTATGGATTCTTCTTTGTTTCAGATTACCAACTATCCCCATCGTGTCCTCGTTTTACGGTCTTCTCTTCTTCTCTTCCGTTCGGCGCGGGCTCGTTTGCCAATTCTTGATGGGGATATCGGTCTTTCGGGTGCAAGTTCATATCTAGTGGTGAGTTGGAAGGCATCCACAATGATGTTGATAGTGGACTGCAAGGCAGAAGAATATCCAGCTTTCTGGATTCACCTAGTACTCTCTACTCCTACCTCTGTTCCAACCCCAACTTTGGTATCAGTCATTGCCTGGTTCCTGGACACTTTTTCCTTGTTGATATGATAGGTATATACATAGTCTGCCGGGCAGCTGCATCTACAGTAGACTATCTCATATTGCATTACTGATGCATAATACCCTTGCATACATGCCATCCAACACCAAAATCTCAACCTGGTAATGCATCATGCATGCCATAGGTCACTCTGTCTTCACTGCAGAGAGTTCTGTGGTGCAGGTCGAGGAGTCAGAGTGGGACCCGGAAGTGTGCTTACTCTAATGTCCTGTGACCTTTTGAATATGATATGATGTCATCTTCCTAGTGTTGTGTAGGTCTACTACAACTTACATGGAGGAGAGTTTGAGTTTTTCTACTGTTGTGTCCATTGAAACATATAAACCCTTTGCTTACAATAGGCAAACTTTCGGGGTCATGCCCACATCGGGGCATTCAGACGTGCGGAGTTGTAGGGGGACAGGGGCCCCCAGCTTAGGCACATAGTCCTCCATAGAGCCCATGCACTCTGCAATAGGACTTTAATTGATACAAAAAAAAAAAGCAAACTTTCATTGTTGGATGCTGGGGCTTCCAGTTTCCAAAAAAATTAAAATTTAGGTATGTTCATCTTTTTTCTGCTATCTATGACTCCTTGACACTCTTACTATGTACATATAGAGAGTGTTGTGGTACAAATTGAGGGACTTGGGAGTGTGCTTACTGTTGTGTCCTGTAACCTTATGGATATGATAACATCTTCCGAGTGTTGAGAGTTGTATGGATTACAACTTACATGAAGGGGATTGAGTTGTTGTACTATTGTGTACCTTTTCTTGAATTGGCCTTGATAAATAAAGCACTTTCATTATTGGATGCTGGGGCTTCCAGTTTCCAAAATTTTTAAGGGATGTTCATTTTTTGGCTACCATCTATGCTTCCTCTACGACATGGAGATTAGGATGGAAGTTGTGATACTGATGCAATGTTTATGCTTCACATCTCCACACAAACATTTCATTCCTGAACTAACATGTACAGATACAACATGACTGAGTACATGTCTATAGATTCTTGAGTGCCTGTTACAACTGTTTTTTCTCTGCTCTTTTGTCATCTACTTCTTGAAAACAACTTGATGGTCTGACTTTGGACCTGATTCTAAGAGACTTTTTTACATCTCTGAGATAAATGGTTATGAAATAAAAAATCAAAGATATGCATAACATACTCATCTGATTCTGAAGAATGACATTCACAATCATGTCTACCTTTTCATCTTTGGTTGCTTTGCCATATTGATCAAAAACTCCCTTCATAGCTGATTTCACCTCCTTGGATATGTTTGATTCCTTGTACTTTTGAGCAGCAGATAGAAGTGGTTCAGGATCCTTTTGATGGAAAAGATGGAAAGAATGCTGCAGTATGAGCAGTGTACCTACAAACAATCAAAGAGTAGATTTTGTGAGGGTCTGGTTTTAAAAAAGGAATGGAAGAGAAAAAAAAAGATATACCAATATTGTTTAGAAGGATTTTCTTCCAAGTACCCAAATTGATCTGTGATTTACAGCGTTATTTGAATACACAATGAAATTAATGGGGAATGTACAATACTATGAGGCTTCAGAATGGAAGCTTCTGTGGGATGGATATTGGACTAGATGATAAAATATTATAACCAAAGGATAAATATAATTGATTCACACACAGTTTGATTGTGAATGATCTATGTAGCAATAACAAATTGAATTGATGTCTGCAAAGAAAGAGCATGATGTAAAGAAAACTCACCGTCTACAAATAAGAATAAGAATGTGGTTCAAAATTAAATTTGCATGATAGACACTTACTGGCTAAAATCAGTATAAAATGATTTTGTTCATAATTGATCCAAAATTAAAATGGAATCTAAATAACAACAAGGAACTTACATCCTACACGAAATGAAAAAAAAATAAGCACAATATACAATATCTGTAATGTATGCAATGAAAAATAATGTAAAACAACTTACAGACTTGAAATAATTAAGTGATCAGTAATCAAAATAATTCAAAATATAAAAAACAATAGGACCTACCACCTGGGAGGAGTTCAAAATGTTGACCAATAGTTTGATAATGCTTCAATATGTTGCATAACATACCTTCTATAAATGTTGGAAAATGAACAGTCACAACAACAGTAAAGCTTTTGTAGTAAAACATAACTCACAGTCTGTGATAAATGTCAGATAATGTGGTAAATAATAAGAATATATTCTTGTATGACTATAGAAAGCTCACCAGCTGGATATCAGAAAACAAAGTGGGTTGAAGATGTACATCAGTAATGGTAATCAATCAATCAGATGATAAGTAACATACAGCCTATGAATGAAATGAAGATGGAAAACAACAAACATGTAAATTGTTGTGTGAAAAAATATGAAATAATCTATAACTTACTGACTGTTATGGTCAAACAGAACAAAACCATGGTATTGTCAGGATTACAAATGCTCAAATTCTTCCTTGACAAAATTCTTCCTTGACAAAAAAACTTACAAACTGGAATTTCCAGAGGAGAATGGAGAATGAATGGACATGTCATCAGCAGCATCACCACTCTGTGGCACATTCCACAATGCAGAACTCACTTCCTGTCATTTGCAGAGCAGAATGGACAATGGACATGGCAGCATCAGCATCACCACTCTCTGCCACATTCCACATTCCACGACTCACATTCTGTCATTTGCAGAACAGAATGGAGAATGGAGATGGCATCATCAGCACCACTCTCTGCCACATTCCACAATGCACAACTCACATACTGTCATTTTCAGAGCAGAATGGAGAATGATTGAAGGTAGCATCATCAGCATCACCACTCTCTGGCAAATTCTACAATGCACAACTCACATCCTGTTATTTTGGAGTAGAATATAGAATGAATGGACATGGCATCCTCAGCATCACCACTCTTGCCACAATTCACAGTACAAAACTCACTCCCTGTCATTTGCAAAGCAGAATTGAGAATGAATGGACATCATCAGCATCACCACTCTTTGCCACATTCCACACTCACATCCTGTCATTTTCAAAGCAGAATGGAGAATGAATGGACATGACATCATCAGCATCACCACTCTCTAGCACATTCTACAATGCACCACTCACAAACTAGAATTTGCACAGCAGAATGGAGAATGAATGAACATCATCCTCAGCATTACTACTCTCAGCCACATTCTATAATGCACAACTCACTGCCTGTCATTTGTACAGCAAAGTGGAAAACAAATGGGCATGGCATCATCAGCATCACCACTCAGTAGCACATTTTACAATGCACAACGCACTGACTGTCATGTGCAGTGAAGAATGGAGAATGAATGGACATCTCATCATCAGCATCACCTCTCTGGTATATTCCACAATGCACAACTCACTGCCTGTCATTTGTAGAGCAGAATGGAGAATAAATAAACATGGCACCATCAGCATCACCACTCTCTGCCACATTCTACATTGCACAACTCACATACTGTCATTTGCAGAGCAGAATGGAGAATGAATGGACATGGTACATCAGCATCACCACTCTTGCCACAATTCACAGTACAAAACTCACTCCCTGTCATTTGCAGAGCAGAATTGAGAATGAATGGACATCATCACCATCACCACTCAAAGTTTGTCACATTCCACACTCACATCCTGTCATTTTCAAAGCAGAATGGAGAATGAATGGACATGGCATTATCAGCATCACCACTCTCTGCCACATTCCACAATGCACAACTCACAAACTAGAATTTGCAGAGCAGAATGGAGGATGAATGGACATGGCATCATCAACATCACCACTTTCTGGCACATTCTACAATGCACAACTCACATACTGTCATTTGCAGAGGAGAATGGAGAATGAATGGACATGGCATCATCAGCATCATCACTCTCTGCCACATTCTACAATGCACAACTCACTCCCTATCATTTGCAGAGCAGAATGGAGAATCAATGGAAATGGACATGACATCATCAGCCTCATCACTCTCTGCCACATTCCAGAATGTACAACTCACTTCCTGTCATTTGCAGAGCAGAATGGAGAATGAATGAAAATGCCAGGAATAATCAGCATTACCACTATCTGCCATATTCCACAATGCACAAGCAGCACAACTCACTCTCTGTCATGTCAGAGAAAAATGGAGAATGAATTGACATGCCATCATCAGCATCACCATTCTCTGACACATTCCACAATGAACAACTCACATACTGTCATTTGCAGAGCAGAATGGAGAATGAATGGACATGGTACATCAGCAACACTGGTCTATAGCACATTCTACAATGCACAACTCACATTCTGTCATTTGCACAACAGAATAGAGAATGAATCATGTCATTATCAGCATCATCACTCTCTGGCACATTCCGCAATACACAACTCACTCTCTGTCATTTACAGAGCAGAATGGAGAATGAATGGCCATGGCATCATCAGGATTACCACTCTCTGCCACATTCTACCAGTACAACTCACATACTGTCATTTGCAGAGAATAATGGAGAATGAATGGACATGGCATCATCAGCATCATCACTTTCTGGCACATTCCACAATGCACAACTCACTGCCTGTTATTTGCAGAGCAGAGTGGAGAATGAATGGACATGGCATCATCAGCATTACCATTCTCTAGCATATTCTACAATGCACAACTCACATTCTGTCATTTGCACACCAGAATGGAGAATGATTCATGTCATTATCAACATTACCACTCTGTAGCACATTCCACAATGCACAACTCACTTCCTGTCATTTGCAGAGCAGAATGGAGAATGAATGGACATGGCATGATCAGCATCACCACTCTCTAGCACATTCTACAATGCACAACTCACATTCTGTCGTTTGCACAACAGAATGGAGAATGAATCATGTCATCATCAGCATCATCACTGTCTGCCACATTCCACAATGCACAACTCACATACTGACATTTGCAGAGCAGCATGGAGAGTGAATGGCCATGGCATATCAGCATCACCACTCTCTGTCACATTCCAACTGCACAACTCACTCTCTGTCATTTGCATATCAATAATTCACCCAGTAGGATAAATAAATGCCATCTCACCCAAAAGTGTCCAAACCATCTTGCCAGTTTTGTGGGATTTATGGTGTCCATGTTGTGTACAGGAAGTGCTGATTGATGCAACTTGTCTATATCAAATATGATACTTTTTTACGTCATAGCATTAGCCTTTGGAAAATATTCAGATTTCAGTACTTACTCTTGGACTGCATATCTAATACACAGTGCTAAGTTTGTTTCTTGGGCAGTAACAAATAGCATTTGCAAAGCTTCCTCATTCAGAGCTCCTGCTGTATTTTCCAGCAATATGCTACATCCCTCATTTGAGTTGTGCATCCCTTGGATGAAAATTACATGAGCTGAATCATTTTTCTGTAAACAGAATAATACCTCCAATCCGGACTCTACATTTTGGTGCATATTTCAAGTGAGAGAGACGACCCCATATATTAGCATTGTCAAAAATTCCATCCACGAGCCCATTTGCCTTTGCCACCCTCTCCTCTCGTGGCAGCTTTCGATCAGCAAGGGATAGGCTACTCATGGCTACAGCCAGTAATGCATCAGACTTAGTGAACACTACAATAACAGGCACTGGACACGTTGTGAGCTAGAAGAAACCTTCCCAAAATATACTCACCATTTTTGGTATCACATTCATCAAAGAACATTTCCTCAGAGCGTTGGATTGCCCGATCTAATTTATCCATTGGGATACAGTACCTATACAAAGTAACAAGTAGTCAACAACTACCTTGCGCACCGTTGAAGCACTTACCAGATGGCGTGAATCCGTTTCTTGAGATGTGCCGTGGTTGCACGATCAACAATGAACTCCTTCAATCGTTGGAATTCATCTACTGAACCAGCTTCGAAGCCCCACGAGTCATGGAAGACAAAATTGTTGTTGCTCCGGAAGATCAATTCATTCTCGATATCGTGCATTCCGCGCTAGCGTGCATTTCCATAGATGTGCGTCATGTCCGAGTCCAGTATGTAGTCATACTCACCCCTCTGGATCCCTCGACCTGGGTCAGATCGATCTAGTTGTACAGTTTGGTAAATCAGTCATCCATATGTATCAAACCAGGCAAGCACCTTGTTGCCTTCTCCATCATAAACCTCCGGGGTTTCGTTTTCGGTAGTGTTACAGATCGCACGGAGAATAGTCGTCTTTCCAGCGTTCGCCCGCCCAATGATAAGGATCCTGAAGCGGCCAAATTTCTCTCGGATGTTTTCAAAACCGCCGGTATTGTCTGTCTCCATATCTATATTCCAAGTGTGAACGTGTTGTAGAAGAAACTGTGGAAGTGTCGAGTTGAAGCAGTAGTCACCGTGAGGGCGAGGGACGAAGAGGGAAGAAGCGCACGTCGAATCGATCCCCATCTACTTCCGGCATCCGCTTCCGGTGGCTGTCAGGATTCGAAGACCACATCACATGCGGTATTTTTTAGTTTGATCCACATGGCCTTTGGCCCTCTGGTCCAGATCGTCCAGAAGGGTCTAGACCAGTGTTTCGGAGGTTGGAGTGACTAGTTACGTCATTCAGCCCGGGGATGAAAATTAGTACATGTAAATCGAAGACTAGGCTGTTTTCCCCGTCGACGACGACGACGACTTCCACCCGCTCCATCTCCATCCTCTTCTTCCACGTCCGCCATCGTCGTCCGCTCCACCATGAACTGGGCCATGAACTGGGCTACTGCTTGCTCCTCAACTTCAGAATGCGCCCGATTACCCCATCGCCACTCGTGTGCTTGTGGGGTTTCGTCTGAGATACCGGCCCTCTGTATAGCAGAGGCCCTTCCGCGTCGCTTACCCGTGGTGGTTTTAGCATAGTTGAGATTGACACGGTCAACATAACCTTGACGGACAAGCTGCTGAAGAAAGAGATCGATGGGCATGGAGCGAGTGGATTGGGCGTTGGATGGGATGGTCCCACTCGGGGGGATACGTAGGCGTTTTCAGTTGGCTCTCAGGTCCACTAAACGATATAACAGTTACTGTCAATGCAAAAATCGAGAAGGCAAGGCAAAAGACGGACATTCACAAATGGACCGTCCGTTGACCAAGATGAGAGCAAGGATGACGTGAAGCAAACCCAGCGCGGCAAGTTGATCGGCAGCGCTCCAGGCAATGATGCTCCCACAGTTGCGCGGTACGTCGTCGTCGTCGTCGTCATTGTCAGGACCTTCGGCAATTTCTTCCTCGAGCAGACGTTCGTCGGTCAAGGCGGCGTTTTCGATGATAGCCTCATCCAAGGTCGAGCGAAGGATGTATGTTTTAGAGGCGCCGCCGTGGCTGAGGGATAATGGGGCAGTTAGGCTGAGGAAGAGCAGAGCAGAGAAGCAGACGCACCCTGTTTCTTGACGCCTGTGGCGTTTTGTAGGTCCTCTGCGGGATGATCACGGTAATTGCGCGCTTGTAGTTCGACGAGTTCCATTGCAAATGTTTTCCGCAGGAGCATTTGCGCCTTGTTTAAAACGACGTCGAACGAGCGGGTGAGCGAGCCAAGTACTAGATGTGCATTCAGGTGGATAAAAGTCTGTTAATATAGAAGTAGACCTTTCTTGTTGATGTCCTCGCGACGCAACGGGATGCGTTTGTGTTCGGAAAAGAGTGCGAGCCGGACTAGATCTCGCGCTTTTTTGTCCAAGTTCTGGTGGATAGTTAGCACATAAGAATGGTGCATGGAGCCACAATATACCTGAAACTCGCGGCCTCGCCATCATCGGGACGCCTACCTGGTAGAATATCTGCGTCCGTATCGTCGTCTGGATCCATTTCACGGCGTGCATCCTCGCTCTCTTCCTCGTCGTCCGTATCGCCGCGTTTGCTACGACGTTGGGGCTGGGAGTGTCGTTGAGAGCGCTGAGACTTGACATCGTGTCGAAAGATGAGCGTGACAGATTTCGCTGTGACCGAGCGCGTATGTCACAGCTCTAAATAAATAACCTAACAAGAAGGCGCACCAGAGGACGATCGAGGAGTACAACGGATTGTTCTGGGAGCTGCTCAACGGCATAGCCAAACCTGACACGATGCCGTGGCCCAACGATGTGCCCCGTGACATTGACACCGATAAATGGTGCCTCTGCTTCGGTGGGGAGGCATTCTTCACAGTGATCCAGACGCCTGCGCACCAAGTTCGTCGTTCGCGCTACGCACCTGGGGTTACCATCGTCTTCCAACCCAAGTGGATCTTCGACATTCTGTTCAGCAGTGGTGCGAAGCACGCCGGAGCACTCTCCAAGGTTCGGGCCTTGCTTGCCAAGTACGACCCCATCCCTGTCAGTCCTGAGCTCAAGAACTACGGTGACCTTGGTTCGCGGGAGTCCAAGCAGTACTTCCTGATGGACGAAAACGAGCCGGCGTCTTGCCCACATGAGAAGCTTAGCGAATCCGAGGTGTGTTGAAAGCCTAAACGTAAGCTTGTTCACATGGTCCGTCGAACGTGCGATTTGACCTGTTCTCCTCAGCATGTTGCCGCATTGAGTTGGAACGCAAAGCCTGCCTTTTCAGAAAGGTGAAGACAAGGGAATTTTACTCAGGGGATTCTGGGACTTGGGTTGAGAGTCGACTTGAAGTATGAAGTGTTCGTTTGTTGGATAGATGCCAGTATCTTAAAAGATCACGAGGGCGGCGTGCAGGAGCGACTGCAGATCGTGCATGATCGCGCGCGTTGAGTGATCGTTTCTGCACGCTGACAGCGGGACGGGGATGGGGATGGGGACTCTGGGAATGGGGACAGTGGGTTGGGCAGACAGGTGAGAGCAACTGTCATCGTCGTCATGTCGTCGTCTAGGATGAGGTTGGGGAGGGGCGAGGGTGAGGGTGAGGGCAATCGCGAGAGCAGCGACTGCGCAGCATACACAATCGTGTATGTTGCGTGATCGCTTCTGCACGCCTGGGGGACGGTGATGGGGCGGTACAGACTAGTAGAGCGATGGCGATGGTTGTCGATGGGGAGAGGGCCAAGGACAGACAGGGCGAGGGCCGCTCACCGTCGTCGTGCCATCGTCGCGTCAGCATCTTGGGATGAGGATGGGGCAGGGAGAGGGCGAGACGCGGAGGAGGGCGAGGGCGAGGGAAATCACGAGAACGACAGCGACAGCAGCAACTATGCAGCACCCACAATCGTGCGCGTTGCAAGATCGCTTCTGCACGCTGTGAGAATGGAGATGGAGATGGGGACATACAGGGCGACAGTGATGGTATCGTCGTCATGGGACGGGGATGGGGAGGAGGAGGGGCCGTCATCAACGTCGTTATCGTTGTCGTGGTGGGTCGGGGATGGCAGACAGGGCGACGGCGACGGTTGTCGCCGTGGTGGGATGGTCAGGGGGTCATCGTTGTGTCATTGTCGTGTGACGTCGTCTTGTTGTTTTCGTTGTCATCTCGTCGTCGTTGTGTCCTCTGCCGTTGTATCATTGAGTCGTCGTCATCATCCTCTCTAATGTTTTGCACGGGTACGGGTTGAAACCCACGGTTGTACCCATCTGAATCAGCTTCAAGTACCCGTACGTCGTCGTCGTTGTCGTCCCGTCGTGGCGCATCGTCGATGCATCGTGTGTCGTTATGGCACGGCTCAACGAAGCAGTGCACACTTTGAAACGGCAAAACCGGTAAGACAACTTTCCCGCAACTTATGAGTGCGTAGTCCATCAAGCTCATTTCCTCGCTCTCGGCTCAATTCCCGTGGGAAAGTTACCGCACCTCTCTCAACGCCACTTACCAAGTGAGTACCCCCGTCGGACGGTCCTGTTCGAATCAGTGACCCTTCCCCCAGCGACAGGTACATCGGTCTCGAGCACCAGCGCAAGGTCGAGTTCGTCGACACCAAGTGGCCCACGCCATCAACCTATCGGATCCACCACCTCGTCGAGGATGAGCTCTCCAAGACATTCCTCGACCCTCTACCATTGTCACCTCCATCGGCAGTAAATCCAACGAATAAATGACGTCTGGTTCGCACTCGTTGTCCCTGGCTGTAAGTCCCCGTCTCCATCAACACTCCTCAGCTTTCGAGACAGTCCCGATCAAGATACTCTACGGCCTTCTCAAGGATTCATTCGACCCTCTCACTCTCTGCGCATTCACGGTGCCCATCCTCTCCTCACATTGTGCCAGCGACTCCCCATATGCTAGCTATCGCCTCCTCTCCCGCGCACTCCTCTCAGCTTTCCTAGGTCTACATTACCCTCAAAGTGAGCACCTTCGACAACTTTGGCCCCGAACAATCGAAGCCTACCTCACAAGGTGCGCACGTTGCAGCGAACTCAGTATCTGCGTTGATCATGTCACAGAGACCAACTCTTTCTATCCACGATCCCTCAGCCCACTGACAGGTCCGCCTGAGTATCCCCTTTCCCTACGACAACATTACGCTCCAGCCGTCCTCGGCCGAGCTCCTGCGTGCTTTCTTGAGCACCCTTACAACGGCCCTCCTGCTGTGCGCGTGATCGACCCACAGTGGTGCTCATTCCCGATGAACAAGCCAAACGCCAGTTCGCCGAGCTTGTCGCCGCAGCAAATGCCGAATGCCGCGCCCTCTCACTGCGCAAAGCGCTCGTCGCACGCTGCAGAGAGCTCCTCTCCTCTCTGAGCGTAAGGAGGAGGCGTCCCACCGCGCGGAGATTTCGCGCACCAAGAAGCTGATCGAGGAACAAAAGGAAAGGCAGACGCCGAAAAGATGGAGATGGAGTCGGCCGGAACGGAAGATGCTCGCACAGAACTTTGTGAAGCTCGCGGTGTCGATCGCGGTGCGTCCTGGTTCCTTTGTCGTTCCCTCAATTTCCGATAAATGGTCTAGGACACGGAGGATTTGAACAAGGACAAACTTGCAAGTCGAGCAGCTCGAAAATGAGAAAAGGGACGCCAAGCCACACTGAGCGAGCGTGCACAGGGTTATGCCGAACCGGCTGCAACCCCGTCGACCATGATGCGCAAGAATGCTCGCTCGGAATCAGGGAGTTCGTACACGGGGAATCGTTCATGAGACCAATGGCCTCGTCAACCGAGGAAATTCAACAATCCCCCAAGTTCATCTCCGTGCGCGGAATCGAACGGCTACCTCGTCTGACCTTTGCGAATCATCGAGCAGGCCAATACATAGATTCATGAGTATTCGTTACTATTATAACACGATTGACTTTATTGCAACCTAGCAAACGTGTCCCTCGCCTCTCGCGACGCCGAAGGCTCCATCTGCACCGTCTTTCGTTACGCACCAAAAAAACAGCTTTAAAACCGTTGAACTTGTTCAGCACTTTGTGAATCTCGCCTCCTCTTCATTCCCGAACCAGGCACCGTGGTCTGATTATCCAGCTGCGACATCACCTTGTATAGCTTCTCAGAGGTTTACTTGGCCACATCGGCGGCTAGGTCTAATAAACCCTGAAATTTTCAAGTAACGACCCCGGGCGAGGAAAACGATACACGTACCTACACCTGGAGATACACCACCAACGACCACCGAGCCACATCCAGCAGGTATTTAAGAAGATGGAGATGACGAAAACCTCCACCTACGTGCATCCCTTGGTTAGAGCGCTGGTTGTAGGCGCTTGCGACTCAATCAACGCCTTCTCCTCTGGGGTTTGGACTTGGAGATATACACTAGACAGAAACGTCGTGAGCCCCAACAATCACGATGCGAGCATCGACGCGCATTGTATGATCGACTGCAAGTTGTACGACGCCGCTCGTGAACGTCCTGTCCGTACGGTCGCGAAAACGAGGGCGTGATGTTGACCGCGCCCGTCCCAAATTCCTTGTCGACCACCTCGTCCGCCACGACCAGCGAGCGTCTGTCCACGAACGGATGTGTTGCATACTTTTTGTGGACGTACTAACGCGCGAGTTGAGGCCAGACGGAAGGTGAATACGCACGTGAGGGTCATACCTTGTAACGACCATCCTCGGGGTGAAATCCACATCGTCTCTGGATAGGTGGTTGCGATGAGAATCTGTTCATCTATGGGTGAGAGAGAAAACATGCTACTACAAGCTGGCGTCGTACCAGAGGTCCAGAGCCCTCGACAGGGTACACAAACGACGTGAGCACACCGAACTCAAACTTCCTCGGTCGTAGACTGGGAATCGGGATGTTGAGCGTCTGATTGTTTTTCATCCACCTAGAAGAGGTTAAACAAGAATTCGAATGCAAATGTTCACACAGGAACCGCACCTCCAAGTTTGACAGTGTGGTATTCAACCTCACACACCTGTTGACAAAACGATTGTCATGGTACAGAACGCCCCCTTCGTGCAGCCGACAAAGGTTTTCGATGACGGCGTCTGAACCGTGTGTAAGCAAAGAGGGACAACAATGACATCGCCTGCTTACCGAATTCATCGTGAACGCGACGTTACTAATCCCAATCAGAACTGGCTCCTAGACGTGACTGGTAGCTCTGAGATCTCCATCCCAGAAAAAAAAAAAAAGTAAAAGACGCACCCGTTTTTCCAATCCATGACTTTTCCCAAGAATGCCTCCCTGCCGAGATCGTGACGCGTCTTGCCCTCCTGCTTGAACAGTTGACGTTCCACGACCGACTGCGTCGATGTACCGGCATGGTCGAACCCCAGAACGAATAGTGTCGTTTTCCCGACATGCGATTCCTGCAACGTGCGTGAGCAAGACGCTGAGGAAAATGGAAGCAGGAGCTTAATATCGTGTTGACCCGTCCTGGATGGTGACGGTGAGCGCGTGACCGATGTGCAGACTTCCAGTGACGTTGGGCGGGGGAGCGGGATGACGAACGTTCCTTCGGACTTGGGGCAAGCTATCCGGGGGGTACCACGCAGCCTCGATGACCTGTGGGTTTTACCCCGCTGCCATCTGCTGGGATATGTCTGGGGTACGTGAGCGCGCGAACGGTGAGGTGGGAAAGCCACAGACCTGTCTCCCTTGGGCGTTGTGTTCACGGTGGTCTGCTTGAGCTGAATCCGGCATTGATGCGACACGCCGGCATTTTTCAACTGTGTTGCGTCCATCGTTCTTGGAGTCGTGAGTCAGAACTGTGTAGATGGAAGGAACGACTGGGGGAAACGAACAGGCACGAGCCATATCACGAGTCACAAGTTGCGTCCTGATCACCGAGCCCGATCCCTACGCCTGACCCTTTTCTAAAAAACAGAATTAGAGTAAATGTCCAATTTACCGATCTCAGCTCGGTTACCAGGACGCTTCATGCAAGCGAGAGAGAGGCTATTTTTTCCAGACTACAACTTTCGTAAAGGACTGTAACTGTCTCCTCCCGCTACTCCTCTACTACCGTTTCTCTCCCTCCCTAGGACCAACGGCGTGTGCGCTGGACTTGTCATGGTGTTTGGTTTTAGTACGATCGACATCGAACGGATCGAGGCATCTCAGTATGTTAGCGGTGAGTACTACCACCGAGTTCGAGCGAGATCTATCAAAGGCGGGATCGAGCTTCGTTCCCTTTTGCTTCCTTTCTTTTCACTCACATTTTCCGACCTGTGCTTAGCTGTCGGCTTGGTTGTACGTGCTTCTTCTTCACGTTCCCGGACGAAGTGCGGTTCATATGGAAAGCGCAACTGTCAGTTCCAAAGGTCCTGTTCATGTTCAGCCATTATATGGTCCCGTTTGCGATGATCGTTCAGGCGCACGGTGAGCAATCCTTTCGCGACTCGTCTTCTTCTGTTTAGCCTCTGAGCGTGGTCGTCTCGGTAGAGTTTAGCGGGATCACGCCATACCTATCT
>JBBPOJ010001254.1:0-15105 GCA_038091395.1 Leccinum rimulosum | reverse complement strand
TATCTATCTACGTTGTTGGCATGGGACGTACGTGTTTGCACGCCATGCCATGCTTGGTTCGGCCGCTCGCCAAGACAGTCTGGTGGACCCCGAACGAATCGGGGGAAGCGGAGTAAATGTTGACGTTCCCGGCGCTGCTGGTGCCAGCATACGTCCCGCCTTTAGGGTTCAGCGAGACTGCCCAGGCTTGTGACGAAATCAGTGGATGAAGATACTCTGCAGAGACAAGTATATTCACAAGGTTCCGCGCCCTTCACGGAACGGTCATAGCTCTCGTGTCTGCCGACAATAGTGTCGGATGTGAGATCCCAGAGGCAGGTCGTGCCGTCCAGGCCGTTGTACAGCACCGATTGGCCATCGGGGGAAACGGAGAGTGAGATGATAGCGAGGTTGTGCGGTGGGCGGGCGTGGGATACTTGGCCAGAGGTAGAGTCCCATTGTTTGATAGTGCCGTCTGCTGAGGCGGAGATGACCGCGTCAGTCACTGTCCAGGCAATGTCCCATATCTCGTCGCTGTGTGCTGTGCGCTGTTGAGATCAGACCAAGCAAGGATATAAAACGCGTACGTTCTTTGCAATCGAGGGCGTTGACGAACGCGAGACTCTGACGGTGGTGTTCAAGAACTGACTGGGTCGCATATATGCAGAGTACGAACCATGATTGTGATAATACCGAGCGGAGATTAAAATGATTCAGAACTATAATATATTCTCGACAAACTTTAATTTACCTCTTAATCATCATCAACGAGAGCGGACGAAGACTCCAACAAACAAAAATAATGTCTGACGCTGGAGATGAAATTCAAGTCGACGCCCCGCCTGCAGAGGTAGAGGTCTCTGCAGAGGCTCCAAAGGGTAAAATGTCCGTCGAGGACGCACTTCAGGTACCTTGGCTTCCCATCGTTCCTCCTCACATATCACTTATTCCTATGCAGCAAGTTCTGAAGAACGCCCTCGTGCACGACGAACTTGCGCGCGGTCTGCGTGAGTGCGCCAAGGCCCTGGACAAGCGCCAGGCCCGCCTCTGCGTGCTCGTCGAGACGTGCACCGAAGCCGAGTACATCAAGCTCATCGAGGCCCTCTGTGCCGAGCACAAGATCGACCTGATCAAGGTCGGAGACGCCAAGGTGCTCGGCACCTGGGCTGGCTTGTGCAAGATCGACAAGGAGGGCAACCCGCGCAAGGTCGTCGGGTGCTCGTGCGTCGTCGTCAAGGACTATGGCGTCGAGAGCGAGGGTTTGCACGTCCTCCTGGACTACTTCAAGAACCGATAGGTGAGTTTTCGGGGGTGGACGTTTCGTTCGGCGCGATGACAATGCAGACTCCCTCGACGGAGACGCTACGTTCGATGAGGATATCAGTCTATCCGGAATCAAATAATATTTTCTGATCTTTTTGGTTGTTGTGTACACGAACAGAGTGCTAACCAGATCTTTTTTCGTATAGATATGTACGATGTTGTAGGATGACTCGGAATGTTAATCAAATATCCTCGGATGGTCGCATATTTAGTCTGTTGATTCATTCCTTGCTTACTTTCCAGACGAAGTCTAATCACCTTTGGAATTGAGCCGAGTAACATCTGCGCCCTGTCTTCGCTGATCAGCTAAAAAATGAAGGCCTGATTGTTACCCCATGCCGAAGAAGTCACTGCCATACTTCGAACGCACATACGAGAATGTGATGATCTCCTTCGTATGCACGTCATCCACGGCCAGCAGATGCTAAATGGATAACCTTGTCCGGACTCTCATTATCTCCAACCGTCTACGTACTCACATCCGACAATGCGTTCGATTGTAAACAGGTTGTCACGAACCATCCCTGCCGTGATGATCGTCCCTTCCTGACCAAATTTCGTGCGGATCTACATCTCCCTCTTGCCTGTGCTTGTCATGGCTATGGGACCATCGAGGACGTCGGTCGCTGTACTGTAGGCATGTTCCTCACTTTCACTGTGGCTGGTGGGCTTGGTGGTTGTAGTATTGATGGCTCCGAAATCTGGAGCCATCAATACTACAACAGGTGGCTTTGTGGACGTGGGGTAAATGGCTCTGCTCCTCTTCGTACCGTCGCATTCTTGGCAAATCGGTGGAACTCTGGATGCAAGTCGACGCTGAATGGTAAGTTATTGGGATTGTTCTAACTTACCTCACACTTGCTATGTAGACCTTATTCGCTTTGTAGCACAGGTATAACCTACGGACATGTATTTATCTTGTGTAAGTGTGTTACAAGCTAGTGTATTAGTTGGTCAGGCGACGCATCGTCACAACATCACGTCAGCAGGTGACGTCTTCAAAGTAAGTACATCGTACTTATGTAACACACCATAGGTCCATTTCATCACTCGAGACGCACTTGGACCAACCAGCTCGAGGCCATCGTGTCCCGCCACGTCGTTCAACGTTGAAATAACGCGACATCGTCTACAGTAACATAATGGAGCAACACGCGTTGGCAATCCTCCAACAGCAAAATCGGTGGGACTTGCCCGTTACCAAACGAAGCCTGGAGTCGGGAGACTAGTACCAAATGGGAGATCGTCACTCCTACTAAACTTTTATACCACCTAATTGTGGAATCGCAAGAACTCGGTGGTACGGTGCTCGATGTTTTCTGGGAACAACTTGGGAACTGTGATCAAAGGTTGAAGGAGAATAGTCAGTTAAAATTTTAATCGCTCAATTCTTATGCTACGCTCATTTTCGTTTGTCGCAGTCGAAAGTCTGAAGGAGGAGGATTTCGTGTCGGCAGACAGGTCTTTCGAGGTGCTGTTTCACGAAATAGATCCCAAGAACGTCGACTTTGGCCCTGTGGTAAAGATGGCAGCGGACTACTTCACTCATCTTGGTGTCGCGCGTAAGTAAAGATTTCCGATTGTTTTTTAAAACAATTGATGATTATCGACGCCATAGTCATGAATCCGAGGGAAAAAAAATCCGGGACACGTACTGAGCATTCCGTCAGTGAAACCGTCAGCAAGGACACGGACAACCTCCTTGAAGAAGTCAACAAAGAAGGAGATTTTGGAAAACGAAGACAAGCCCACTGGAAGAATTTGGTGCGCATATATTCATCTGAGTCATACAATCCTTTTAGTTGCCGTACTGTGCAGGCAATTCAACGTGATGAGGAGTTCTGCTTGTTGACTGGCTCGCAATTTGTGCCTTTTAAGGCAGCGGGAGTTGACCCTGCTCTAGCACACATCATTCCACACTCAGTACACGGAAAGGTTTGCATTAAACGATTGAAATCACCTCTTGTTCCTCATAACTTCCATTTATACAGACACACTAAATTGTATAGCTATGTTTGCTGGCGACACCACAAGAAACGAACTTATGCTCAATCTGAATACCCTCGGAAATGTCATGAATATGCAGGCGGATGCTCACTCCTCATATGATAAATTCTGGTGGGGAATTGAGGCGAAGGAAGAGGGTGGAGAGGTGCGATCCCATTGATACCTCATCATCGTTATTGATCCATTCATTAGGTTAAATACTTTTTTTCGAATGGTCCCCACCGATCCTTACAGTCAGCCCCCTGGGTTCATCAATCTGAACGAGGGCGATGAAATCCTGTTCGGACAAGGACCCGAAGGCAAGCAGTACAATAAGGGACCCCTCGCAAGTCTTTGCAACCTTCAGCTGGCCGTCGCTCGAGTTATGAAGATGAGCGGTGCCGCTGATATAATCTCACGATGGCAGGATGAAGCAGATGATGATGGCTGTTATCGTTCCTTTGTCGCCTCTGAAGAGCATTGTGGTATATTGGACGCCAAACTCCTTCTTTCTGGCAGAGCTGTGCTTGTATAGGCTACTCTCAGGCTCCAATCAAGCTCCTTTGGATTGCATCATGTAGACTTTCGCGCTTTCATGCATATTTTGCTGTTCAAGTTCGTCACTTCGGTAGAAATAATTCACACCGGACGATCACGCATATACATTTTCGTATAGATATGTAGTACGATGTTGTAGGATCGATGTTAATCAAATATCCTCGGATGGTTTAGTTTGTGTGTCGATTCGTTGGTTGATATGCCTTGTTTCCTTTCCAGACGAAGTCTAATCACCTTTGGGGTTGAGCCAAGTAACCTCTAGGTCTTCGCTGATCAGCAAAAAATCAAGGCCTAGTTATTACCCATGCCGAAGAAGTCCCTACTCTACAGGACTATAAACGCACATACGAGATGCCAGATGGATCACCTGGTACGATAAATTACCATAAACACTGGCCGCCAATCTCGCATAGTCACGGTAGTCTGGTGACCAGACTGTCACAAAATCTGGCACACGCTTCCTTATCTGTGTTTGCTTCCGCCGTGAATCATGCATCATGTCCGACCCACAGAACTTCAACGATGTCTCAATGCACATCCGCACGCTGACTAGTATCCTTCATGAATTGAGAGCAAGATCTGAACCCACTAGCCACCGCGAGAACGTTCCTCCCTTCTTGCGGCACTTCGTGACCCTTCTTACGTGTGGCGACAAAGATAGTCCATCTGCAGTAAAGGTCGTGGCGGCGACGAGAAGGATTGAAAGTGATGGAATAGCACGAATGCTTCTCGTCACTCAAAGTCCTCATTTAAAATCGGAGGAATCCACTTTGAGGATCACAAAGATACACAAGGCAGAAAATTCATTCCATGACATTGTCAACGGGTACGTGACAATCAATCGCCGCAGTCGCTCATGTTTTCAATTTGTCATGCTAGGCCCGCGGACGCGAGTTCGTTGGAAGACCATATTGCGGACATCTGGGCCGCGCTCGAGCAGTACGACAGAGCGGCACTTGAAAATAAAACGTTCGCTTTGCAATGTTTTGTGGTCATGCGCTGTTATCGCAAACTGTCAGCAAGGTTTCTCGAAGACACGAGATTATTTGACGGTCGTCGACTCTTCGATGTCATTGTGACGTGGACACCTCTGGAAGGCGAGGACAACGAAGCCAAGCTGCAACCACGATGGGTTCCTATGCATAAGGGGTTGGCCAATATGTTGCCTAACCTCATGCCTGAGGAAGATAGACGCGATGTGGATGGCCAGCTTCAGTGGCAACTGTCAATCAAAACATCGCCATTGTGGGTTAAACTTCTCAGAACGATTCTCGTGGGCTTGAATCGCCGTATTGGAAAAGCCGAAGAACTTCTGAAGGGTATTGGTTGCAATGCTCTGACGCCTGAACAATCTTCTGCGGTCGCTGATGTCGCTATCTGGTGCAATAGTTTGTATCTCTTCATCTGGAAGGAAGTTCTGCAGGACCTCTTGGAGAACACCAGTCTCGGGGAGCACTTACGGAGGTCTCTGAGCTTCAAAATCGGTTGGTGATTTTGGTCCGTTCCATTCTACTTGCTGATCGTTGTCATCGCCAGGTAAGAATGAAGAGGAAGATGGTAAGTCATGTCCGTGTATACCTGCCTTCTTCTAAGGATTTTTTAGACACCGACCTGATGCCGGAACCCAATGAATCTATCAGTAAAACTGTTCTTCGATATCTGAAGACAGTTGTAGCTTGGCACGCTGCACTAGGATATCTGACCGACCGGCGCGTTTCGAAGCGGATGACGACGAACTTTCGCGTTGGACTTGTTAAAGTTCCTCCGGGTAACAAATCGATGTTGACTGCCAAAGAACTCATACCAATGTACCAAAAACGTCTCGATCCAGGAGATGATGAGGACGCGAAACGGAGGATTCATGTTTTGGAAGAACATTGCAAATCATCAAGGTTTACTGGAACGGTGCACGCGGAGGCGAGTCTCATGGGACTTCTTGTTTATGAGCATCACGACCGTGACAACAACGGGGGTCCAATAGAGGGTGAGGGTCTATTGGATGACCTCCTCGGTCGTCAGGTATGGTTCAATTTCCAATATATGTTCATGTTGGCTAATGTGTACGTCGCATAGTTGGATACAGTCAATGAAATCGCGGTCAGCAAGAAGTGTTGTTGGTGCTGCTATAGGCTTGCGAAGCTCCTTCAAGATCGGCTACGCAATGAGATTGGGCTTCCCGGAACTCATGGTCTGGTGTACGCATGGAACCCGCCCACCGTGGGGATTGACGTCAAAGTGCTCACGGATCTGGAGGACGCCTTGTGGATGGAGCTTCAGAAGGCTCTCCCACAGAACAGAACTTACATCCATTCACGCCAGAGTTCCGCCTCAAGTACGGCCTCTCCCTCTCCATCAGATTCAGAAATCCCAGATCCGGTCGCGGAGGCACTGGACCTAGACTGAGACTGAGAATTGTTTTAGTAAATACCAGTTCATTGCGCTTCTTCAAAATCGACGTTATTTTTACCATCATTCTCTTCCTCCATTTGTACTATCGCATTTGAGATCATCTGGTCTTCTGTTATCCTGCCGCCTTGTTTTTTTTTAGCAACGAATGCCTCGCAATGATGTAGTTGTCGGGTTCACATGTATGTATTTTGAAACGACACAGTACTATTTTGATCGGTCGTTTGTAACCTCGTAGCGATCGTTAGTCTAAGTACTTCACATTGTGGTTGATACTCTGAGAGGTTCGTACTTTCCGCTATTTCATTTTCCACACCGAGAACGGGGACGAACAGCGCAGGAATCTACAAGACTTTAAATAAAAAAATAAAAAAAAAGCGCCTGGAATGATTCAGTAGTCTCAAATATCTTTATGTCCCCGATCCAGCAGAACGCCACCACCTAACGAGACCGTTTTCTCCACCAAAGCCTGTTGGTGTAGGTTTCGGACGCCATGCAACGCTCCACACCTCGCCCGACTCCTGGAGGGTGGATACGGACGCACGTGCGGCGAGGTCCTACACTTTGATGTTCTTGTCCCCAGACCTATAGGGATGGGTCAAAGTCGTCATGGCTTTGTGGATGGAGGTAGAGCAAAAAAGGAACACACCCATAGACAGCGAGACGGCCTTCGGGGGAAATGTCTGCGCTCAGGACCCAAGACGAGCGACCGGTGAGCGTCGCGACGGCGCCAGAACCCGGTTTCCCAGAAGCCTTCGAACGAACGTCGTGAAGGACGAGCCGCTTGTCGTCAAACGCCGTGAGGAGCGACCTGCAAGCATCTCAGCTAGGTCGACATCGAACGAAGAAGTGAATAGGTTGACTTTTTCCTCATACGACCACGGTCATAGACAAAAGTGTGACTTGAATTTCGCTATGAAAGTGGTATGAGTATTCGGATAAAGAGAACTAGTGTTCCAAAAGTTACTGGGTTCGAATAATGAGTTGAACGTCTTGAAGTTGAGAGATACAAAAATCGAGCAAGAGTTGCCGTGATTGGCTGCAAGCTATGAAGGGATAGATAAATCCGGTGTTGGTGCTAATGTTCCTAGTACATAGGTTCAAAAAGTCAGGAAAGACTTTTGAAAGCTTGACTCACTAATTATGACGCACTGAGCTGTCCTTCTTCAAGTTGAGAGATACGAAAATCGCACGAGTCCAGTTATTCTTGCTCTTTGGACGTCGTTCCGTGTGCTACGAGGAGAGGGTGGCAGTGGCGGGCGAGCGCTTTCCGGCCCGGGACTGGAGCCCGAGTTGCCTGGTATGTTGAGCTGCGAGGTTGGTGGGAACACCGTGACCTCGCAGCCTGCAGGTGCGTGTACCCGAAAGTCGGGATCGCGCGCTCCGGACCCCAGGGGGGTGAGCTGCGAGAAGCTGGAATGGGAAATGGGAAATGGAGGCAGGGCGTGGCGGGTGGGTGCGCTCAGGAAACGGGGAAGCGCTGCAAGGCGGATGAGTAACGTGGTGGAGGCGAGAGAGGAAGCGAAGACCATGAACGGTCCGTGCACATCACGCGCTGCAGAGCCTAAAGTGAATCGGGGGAAAGGAATAAAGAGTCCTGTGAGATTGCTATCTATCAATTGCGAGTATACAGGACTAGTAGAAAATGATAAACGAGTGTAAGGAAGGTTGGGCGAAAGCCCGGGAGGGCTTTCCGGCCCGAGGCGACGCCTACGGGGTCGAGCTAGCTGCATGGGTGGGTTGGGAAATCCACGCAGTGTGAGAGGGAGCAGGCGGGCGACGGACAAGGACTGAAGACTTCAATGAAAGTTTGAAACTTGAAGTCGGAGGGAGAGATGCTGCGTGAGAGGGAGTGGTGGGTGGGGTGAAACGAAAGAAAAAGGTTAGGAGGGTACTAGGAAAGTGAGCAATCTGGGAGCGCTGAACAGGCGAAGGTAGGAGAGAGAAAAGAAAGGTGGCGCTTCGCTTGTTCGTTCACGGACTTAATTCTGTGCGCGCCTCGTGAGACGTGACGGTGTCTCCCATCCATCCCTGTGAATCAAATATCATGTCCGACCCACAGAACTTCCACGAGGTCTCAAGGCGCATCCGCACACTGACTGGTATCCTTCAGGCCCTGAAAGCAAAGTCTGAACCCACCAACCACCGCCAGAATGTTCCCCGTTTCTTGCGTCACTTCGTGACCCTTCTTACGTGTGGCGACAAGGATAGTCCATCTGCAGCAAAGGTCGTAGCGGCGACGTGCAGGATTGAAAGTGATGGAATAGTGCGGACGCTTCTCGTCACTCAAAATCCTCACTTAAAATCGGAGGAATCCACTTTGAGTGTTATAGAGATACACAAGGAAAAAAAGTCATTCCATGACATTGTCAACGGGTACGTGACAATCAATCGCCGTAGTCGCTCATGCTTGCAACTTATCATGCTAGACCCGCGGATCCGAGTTCGTTGGAAGATCATATTGCGGACACCTGGGCCGTCCTCGAACAGTACGACAGAGGGGCACTAGACGAACAAAATAATTTCTTCGTTTTGCAACGTTTCATGGTCATGCGCTGTTATCGCAAACTCTCTGCAAGGTTTCACGAAGACAGACGATTATTTGACGGTCGTCGACTCTTTGATGTCATCGCGGCGTGGAAACCTCTGGAAGGCGAGGACGACGAAGCCAAGTTGCAAACGCGATGGGTTCCTATGCCTGAGGAGTTGGCCGATACGTTGCCTAACCTCATGCCTGAGGAATATAGACGCGATGTGGATGGCCAGCTTCACTGGCAGCTGTCCAACAAAACATCGCTGTTGTGGGTCAAACTTCTTAGAACGATTCTCATGGGTTTGGATCACTATATTGATAAAGTCGAAGAGCTTCTGAAGGATGTTGGCCGGAATGCGCTGACACCGGAACAATCTTCCGCGGTTGCTGATGTCGCTATCTGGTGCAATGGTTTGTATCTCTTCGTCTTCTGGAAGGAAGTTCTGCAGGACCTTTTGGAGGACACCAGTCTCGGAGAGCATTTAGGCAGGTCTTTGAACTTCAAAATAGGTTGGTGATTTTGGTCCGTTTCATTCCACTTGCTGACTGTTATAATTGCCAGGTAAAAATGAAGAGGATGGATATGGTAAATCTTGTCCGTGTATACTAGCCTTCTTCTGACTCGGAGGATTTTTTGGACACAGACCTGATGCCGGAACCCAATGAACCTACCAACAAAACTGTTCTTCGATATCTGAAGACAGTTGTGGCTTGGCACGCTGCGTTGGGATATCTGACCGACCGGCGCGTCTCCAAGCGAGTGACGACGAACTTTCTTGTTGGACTTGTTACAGTTCCGCCGGGTAACAAATCGATATTAACTGCCAAAGAACTCATACCAATGTACCAAAGACGTCTCGATCCAGGAGATGATGAGGACGTGAAACGGAGGATTCGTGTTTTGGAAGAACATTGCAAATCAATAAGGTTTAGTGGAACGGTGCACGCGGAGGCGAGTCTCATGGGACTTCTTGTGTATGTGCATCACGGCCGTGACAAAATCCGGAACAACGGGGGTCCAATAGAGGGTGAGGGTCTATTGGACGACTTCCTCGGTCGTCAGGTATGGTTCAATTTCCAGTGCATGGTCTTGATTGTTGATGTGTACGTCGCATAGTTGGATACAGTCAATGAAATTGCGGTCAGCAAGAAGTGTTGTTGGTGCTGCGATAGGCTTGCGAAGCTCCTTCAAGATCGGTTACCCAATGAGATTGGGCTTCCCGGAACTCATGGTCTGGTGTACGCATGGAACCCACCCACCGTGGGGATTGAAATTGAAGTGCTCACAAATCTGGAGGACGCCTTGTGGACGGAGCTTCAGAAAGCTCTCCCACAGAACAGAACTTACATCCATTCACGCCAGAGTTCCGCCTCAAGTGAGGACTCTCCTCCTCGGTTAGGAAACCCGGTTGCGGTCGCGCGGATTCGGGGTAAAATGAGAAGGAAATGAGAATTGTTTGGGTAAATACCTGTTCATTGCACTTCTTCAGTCGAGGTTATTTCATATCATTATTTTCCTCCTCCCTTTGTACTATCGCATTCGAGATCACCTGGTCTTCTGTTGTTCTGCCCCCCCTTTTTTTAGCAACGAACAATCCCTTGCAATGATGTAGTTGCTGGGTTCACACGTATGTATTTTATGTTGAAACGCCACAGTTTGATCGATCGTTTGGATCGTTAGTCTAAGTACTTCACGTGGTTGATACTCTGAGAAGTTCGTACCTGCCGCTATTCGATTTTCCATACCGAGAACGGGTGAAGAAAAGCGCAGGAAAATGTTGTCTCAAGCGCATTCTTACCCATGATTTACCCCCACGTACGGTGCCGCCGCCTCCTTTCGCAAGCATCAAGAACGACTCAAAGAGGCTCGCAACTTGAAGATCATCTGGCGCGACCGAGGCGCACTCAACGGTCATGAGATGATTTAGAAAACTAAGCTATATGCTATCCATCGCCTAGTCATGTCTGTGATCTTCACGCAGAAATAACTACGTCGGTAGTGCAGGGTATTTCGGAGCGCATCGATGGGTGCGTTGTTCCGCTCCCCCAAAATTAATTTCAAGGCAACGGATTTCAAGGCACAGGCTGGTTAATCATCTGCAAGACTTTTTTCGAAAAAAAAAAAAACCTCGCCAGGAGCAGTGACAAGACGATTCAAACAACGTGCGGAACGATTCAGCGCTTGCCAAAAAAGAAAGTCTTTATACCCCTGATGCAGCAAAATGCCACCACCTGACGAGACCGTCTTCTCCACCACTGAAGAATACGCCTGCAGACCCTTGGTGCAGTTTTCGAACGCCATGCGACGCTCCACACCTCGCCTGACTCCTGGAGTGTGGATACGGACGCACGTGCGGCGAGGTCCCACACTTTGATGCCCTTGTCTGCAGACCTATAGGGATGGGTCACAGTCGTCATGGCTTTGTGGATGGAGGTAGAGCAAGAAAGGAACACACCCGGTGCAATTTGAAAGTGCACTATAGTGTTCGCACCGCCACCGCTCGCTGACACTTTCGTAAGCGAGTCTGTCCCCGCCCGGCGCTACTACCTCGTTCGACCTTGCTAAATAACGCGACATTGTCTTCAGTGACATAATGGAGCAACACGCGCTGGCAATCCTCAAACAGGACAAATTATCGGTGGGACTCATGGGAGACTCAGTTCATGGAAAGGTTTGCTCTTGTTCCCTCATAACTTCCATTTAGACACACGCTAAATTGTACAGCTATGTTTGCTGGCGACACCACAAGAAATGAACTTATGCGCAATCTGAATACCATTGGAAATGTTATGAACATGGAGCGAAACGCTCATGAGTCATACCATAAATTGAAGTGGGGAATCGAGGCGAAGAAAGAGGGTGGAGAGAGGTGATTTCCTTGATACCTCATCATCGTTGCTGATCCATTCATTAGGTCAAATACTTCTTTCGAAAGGTTCCCACCCATCCTCATAGTCGGAGCTCTGGGTACATCATTTTGGATGAGGGTGATGAAATCCAGTTCGGACAAGGACGCGAAGGCAAGCGGCTCAACAAGGGACCCCTCGCAAGTCTTTGTAACCTTCAGCTGGCCGCCGCTCGAGTTATGAAGATGAGTGGTGCCGCTGATATAATCTCGCAGTGGCAGGATGAAGCAGATAATGATATCATTCCTTTGTCGACTCTGAAGAGTCACGGTACTGTGGTATTTTGGACGCCAAACTCCTTCTTTCTGGCAGAGCTGTGCTTGTATAGCTCTCCAATCAAGCTCCTTTGGATTTTCGTGCTTTCACACACATTGTGTTGTTCGTAAGGTAGAAATCATACCCGACGAACACGCATAGTACTTATCATGTCTTGTACTACCTCAGCGGGTCACAATTTGATCAATACACAAACTGTACACAATACACAAACCAAGACTCTGATCCCCAAACCCCTCCTTCTCTTCCCCCGTCCTCACCCCCATCTCTGCCTTCCTCTCTGCCTTCCTCCTATGCTCCCGCCTCAGATACCCTACATTCGCCGCCGCGACAACCGCCATCCAGATCGACATACCCACGAACATGGCCGCCTATAATCGGCCGCAAGAGAAACCGATCCGAGCAGTCACATCGCGAGTACTTGGTATGTGTGTATCTCGCCAAGCTTGCGTCGTTATGAACCCCACCGCCATGGCGGGATGCGCGTGTGGTGCACAAGGCCTGGACGTGCGCCAGGTCTACTCGTCGAAACCGAGTACATCAAGCTCGTCGAGGTTTCTCTGCGCCGAGCACAAGGTCAACCTCAGGATCAAGGTCGGAGACGCCAAGGTGTGTCGCACCTAGGCTGGCATATGCAATGTCGACAAGGAGGGAGACCCGCGCAAGGTCGTCGGGTGCTCGTGTCAAGGACTACTATGGCGTCGAGAGCGAGGGTCTGCACGTCCTCCTGGATTACTTCAAGAACCGATAGTCGAGTTGGGGTGGACGTTTCGTTCGGCGCGATGACAATGCAGACTCCCTCGACGGACTCGGAGACGCTACGTTCGAGGATATCAGTCTATCCGGAGGAATCAAACAATTCTTTCATGATCTTGTTGGTCGTTATGTGCACGAACAGACTTGTGCTAACCAGATCTTTTTTTTTCATATGTATATGTACGATGTTGTAGGATGGATGTGAATCAAATATCCTTGCGGACTGTTGCATATTAAATAATCGGAAGAACACGGAGTGAATAAATAGCGGACAAAAAAAGATACAGCAAGCCACGGGTAAGTGAAAAGCGTGGGGAACAATAACTGAAGTACCTTTTCCTTTCCTCGTCTGTTCACAAGTGGACTCCCGATCGAACCGCAACGACACAGTCTCCCTGGCGAATCAAACAAGCTCCGCAAACCCGACTTGCCGATTACCATAATCGAACACGCTATACACACCCTGCAGGAAAGTGATCCCGATGGTCCAAAATGCTAGGTCATATGGTCAGAACGAGTCCATCGATCATCACATCGAGTGCCGCAAAAAGGGGTTTAGGAAGTGGAAAGTAAGCTATGAAATCTTACCAACAGGCGAGTTGGAGCTCTCGGCGATAATGTTGCCGAAACAATTGGGAGAACCTTCCTCAACTGTGTCAAGTATGAAATCTTGGCGAGGGATTTCAAATGTCCTGCCACCGAAGGTAAAGCTCAGTGTTGGGAAAGAGTCGCACGGTACTGCAGGCTGTCGATCAAAACAAGGCATGTACCCGAACGCAATCGGAACTCACGGTGGTAGTAACCAAAGCCTTTATGTTCGTCGAGGGTGCCGCCAAGTTGTCTGTAAAATTCTGCAACCCGGTTCCAATCTCCGAAGATGTGATTTGCACCCGTGTCGAAAATAACAGGTACATTCTCGAGGATTTTGTTACCATCAACGCGAACGTCGTCCATGGACACCTGCCAGAATCCCTACATAATTTCAACGTCAGCAACATCCACTCCCATCTACCATCTTGACTCGCAGGATATGTTACGCGTGTATAGGTGATGTCACCATTGTACAGCATTCCGTTTGTTCCACCGACGAACATCTCGGCCCCAGAAGAAGATAATTTGAATGAGAATGTCGGATTGATTAGCTTTCTTTGTCTGACAAGTGATTCAAACAACGGATAAGCAATAAATTTCGAGATAGAAGGAAAGGCCAATCCCAATAAACCGTCTGCATGGAGTTCATCCATCTGTACTGATGTTGCAGAACCAAAGGTCTGGGATTTTGCCTAGCTTGGCGTCAGAATTCAATGGTCATGCTCGTAAGCGATAAACAACATACACTGAATCCAGCAATGGTTACAATATCAACATATCGATAACCTTTGACGATGGCTCCATCTGCATATTTGAGCCGAAATGGCCTCCCCAGCTTCTTAATGGCAGATTCGGATGACTTGGGATCCCAGAGGTCACGACCTCCGCAGTTCCCACCACATCCAGTCCCCAGCACCCACGTATCGCTGTGTTGACTTGAACAAAAACAGATGCATGAACTAAGAGAAAGTACCTTGAACCAGTGTCGATTTGGACTGTGACATCGTTGTAGATCATCAATATTGATCAGGCTGATACAAATAGAATTTACCCTTCAAGGTTTTGGGAGGAGTTCCGATTGAAATCTCGCCTATCCAAAGTTCTTCTTGATACGTTGTCAACGGGACGCTCTGGGCATCACGCGTTCCGAGTCCGAATTCGCTCCGTTTCACAGCAAAAGGATGCATCGACCTCGTGTTCATCTCGTAATTTTCTAGACCACTAAGGATCTTCCTAAAAAAAAAGCTTGAGCAGACCAGATGTACGGGTTTATTCCACGTACTCCCTGATTGATATACCGTGAGCGCTGATTGCGTCGCGGCCAATCTTTTTGCTGGAGGACGAGTGTCTGGAGAGTGGTATGGCCATGCCACTCGCCTCCCAGTTTGGTATCGGTTTCCCAATGGCCAGAGCAACCACCAGTCTGCCGGTTACTGCCAGTGCAACTGTGGTCATCGTCATGAATCGCATTCTAGAGGAATGAAAAAGATTTGAAGTGAAACGTCCACCTACAGACCTTAATAACGAGAAGCCAACAGTAATTCATCTACGGCCATCAGCGATAGAAACATATTGAATGATGCGGCGTATGTCAAACTGATGATGTGGCAGTGACGTAGTGCGGCGACGACTCGTGTCCGCAACATATATTATGTGAGAAGTTGTTTACATATATTTTCCGTTCCGGCTCCGTGCTGTGCTCCGTGGCGCTGCGCTTCGCTCTGCTCCGCCGAGTGCCGATATGGAGTTGAACGTTGAACGTTGAACACTGTACTACTTTATATTTCTCA
>JBBPOJ010001253.1:0-15119 GCA_038091395.1 Leccinum rimulosum | reverse complement strand
ATTCAGTAATAGGGATCAAGCATAACTTTCCCTTCGATCTTATCACGTTCGCCGAACACAGGTCGAGGTTGCGTGCCCTCTATACCGGACTGTTGTACAACTTTAATTGAAGGGCTATATATTTGCATATCCAAGAGTATGGAACTGTACGACACGTTTGAGTGAAAACCTT
This sequence comes from Leccinum rimulosum, assembly GCA_038091395.1. Taxonomy (NCBI): domain Eukaryota; kingdom Fungi; phylum Basidiomycota; class Agaricomycetes; order Boletales; family Boletaceae; genus Leccinum; species Leccinum rimulosum. The sequence continues at coordinate 14,947 of JBBPOJ010001253.1, read as the reverse complement.
GTGGAAGACACATACCCACTTACCGGAAGAACGAAATATGAGCATAGGAAGGTGTGGGCCGCCTCTGAAGTCTTGCGGCCTGCACGTAGCTTGAGGGCGCCGCAGGGGCCTGAATGACAAGGGAAGGCTTGAGGATGATCAACCTGAGCTCAAGGGGTACAAAGGACCTGCGAATGAAACACCACTGAGGCGACCACGACCTCAAACCGTTTGAGCTCATAAGTATAACAGTTTGTGCGACAGCCATGCCATAAAACAGATTACATACTTACCTCAATCTGACATCCAGCAAAGAGATGACCGTGGGCATCTCGTGCCTGCCATCTGCTAAGAGGGTTTGGGTGATCCCTGTTGCCGCTGGCGATCCACGTAGCCATGTGATGAATCACCTAGCCCCGCCGAACCTCGGATCTGAATCGTGAAGAAAAAAAATAAGTAATACAGAAAATATAAATGGATTCAGTTGAGAGCGACACACATTGCTGGGTCACGTTGGTTATTCCTCAAACTAGTAACCCCGGCTTTTGTGGCTATCAATTTTTTTCAGGGTGTTAAGTTACCAGTGGCGAAAGCCTGGTGCCCTTACGGATCCCCTCCATGTCAAAGCTGTCCCGGGCCATTGGTTTTGGAAGCGGGATGGGGCGACGACACGGGAAGGAACCGCCGACCGATTAGCGTTCTGCCAAGTACACTTATACTTAGATCTTTTACGTTGTAACGTACGCGGCTTCTTATGACACGAACCCCCCACTCACATTAGCACTCCGAATCTAGTCAACGAGCGTTGGTAGCAGGCTTTCCGTTTTTAACGTTTGACGGGCCGCTTGTGATGGAGGGGGGGAGGAGTCTGAATCGGCGACAGCCGGTTGTCAACCTGATCGCGTGTCATAGAAGGATCATACTGACATCGCATGCGACGGGTGTAAAATCTCGTATGTACTACATAGTGCGAACCAGAGTCAAATCTTCTTGCATTGAATCCTGTGGACAGTGTTTTACTTAAAATAGGGTGCTCAAATGTCACACTGTGTCACAGGGTACACTCAAGGCATCATGATAATACCTTTGCTAACATTTGAGAACGCAGTCCTTGAAGGGCATACATAGCACGTCTTCTCGCGTACAAGAAAACCGGCCCTGGAGTTTTACCTGCCAATACAGAGTAACCAGGGTCAGTGACTCTCGAAGTACTTCGCCAAGCTAGCAAGTGGATTTACAAGAGTAGCCTGCTGGCTGACAAGCAGTGCCGCCACAGAGGAGACAGCGGTTGGAGTCTTGTGGTCGAGTGACTGGCGACAAAGAACGGAACCGGCTTCCTTGGTTACCGGGGAAAGCTAAGCCAAACGAGGATGGAGTCGACGAAGTGTTTACAGATCCATCGGGAGAACGACTTCTCCTCCCGTACGCATGTACTACCGCCTGCGATCTGAAACAGCTCCGCAACCTATGCATATCGCATGACCACCACTGAAACTGTGAGTGAAATCCCGACGGGGTACAGGAATCGTTGCATATATATGTACATGTCTGGGGTAGGCTCCGGAACTCCCTCACCCCAACAGTCGTACTGCGGATTTAAAAATCTCAGTCAGCATGGGGACTTGGTGAGGATAAGGTGGTCATGCTTCAAAACCGCACAAAGTCATCGGAATGGGAGTCGAAACAGTTCATTCCATGCGTCTTTCTTGATGGTTGCTTCACTGAACATCATATGGTTCAACATGCGAAAGTGTGATGATCAGCGGGCATGCGAGCCTCGTGCTCACCCTTGATCAACTGTTCCATTGCGTCATTTGGCACCCCTTATCAACCACCCCGGAGAATCGCCAACTCCGTTGTTCGATAAGCCTTCTCAAACTATCCAAAACCCTTGTTCCGTATGGAATACCCGTCAGTTACAGGGCCATTGATGGGAGATAAATTGAAGAGTGGTCTACAGTCTAGACGGATGCGAGCCTCCGAGTCGGTGCAGCGGCATAAGCCTCACTGACTCATTTGATCGGAGAGCCCAAGTTGTCAAAACGGCCCCGTGCCAGTGACGGCTATCATTTAAAAGGCATCCAGTGAAGGCTCGGATATGGATAACCCGTCGCTTGATTTCTGGTTTCGGAAAACGGACATACAAGTCAGTGAAGCACGGTCTGCAACTGAATCAACAAGAGGAACAGGTGGGGGTAACTGTGGGGTTGTGAAGTCTTCAGGTCAGGGTCGTCGGACTTGAGAATGTTGCCACAACCAACTTCCTCGCTTTACTTCACTCGCGACACTGTTGCAAGTTCTGCCGGTGGGCGTCGGTGGGCTTTGCATGCATCGAAGGCCCAAGGGGTTAAGTGGCAAGTCACTGCGAATATGGGGACATTTGACATACTCAGTTTGACGTCGGATGACCTGGCACGGCCCGTATACCCGGGTAGGCCCACTTTTGGCCCCTCCTTGCCCGTACCCACCCGGGTTCACACCCTACAGGTAACCCGTACCCGTGGTAACCCACCCGCAAACGACCCGCAGGTCGACCACCGCAGGTTACCCGGGTAACCGGCTACCCATCCTCCGAGTCGTAACGCGCGCATGACGCCAAGTTCAGCTTGTGACCCAGCTTGTGACCATGTAACACAGTGACTCGGACATGATAAGTGTAGGTCTGATATCGCGCGCACACAGCGCACACGTCCGGCTCCTTCCATTGGTGATTAGACCCCTACGAAAACTTATTATGCAGAGTATATCACGAGATCTCACCAAATTTGTAGTAATGAGGCTTGATACGGATTTGAGATCCAGGTCTTAAGGGGCAACACCACATCTAAGTACGGTCGTATAATTTATATGTCATGATATCTGGCAATTCTGCGTGATGCTCGCGAGACTCAAAATGCGCCTCACCAATCATGGTGTCTCAATTGTTCAAACAATTCATATTTCGTGATATGTGTTGATATCTCGCAATCCTTGCATCTCACCCGATATCATCACGTATTTACTGATCATTACAGCTAAATTGGGTACCACATTTGTCCGGTATCCTAATGATCTAGTACACGAAAACCACGAAAAGGACTGAAAGAGAGTGATTGAAGCAGATGACAGCGATTGAAACGATTGAAGCAAGCAACGAGAAAGAACGAGGGTGAATGGCAGTGAGAAGAACGAGAGCAGTGGTGACTTGCAGCGAGGACGAAGGGGCCGAAAGAGTTCGAGAAGACCAAAACCATCGGGTAAACGGCGAAAGAGCTTGCGACGAGAACGAACGAGGGTGAATGGCAGCCAAAAGAACGAGAGCGGTGACTTGTAGCGAGCACGAAGGGGCTGAAGGAGTTCCAGAATGTCACGGTGAGTGAACGGGGCGAAAGAGCTTGCAACGAGGATAAACGAGGGTGAACGGCACCGAGAAGAAGAGAGTGGTGACTTGCAGCGAGCACGAAGGGGCCAGGCTAATGGATTGGACTTACGAGTTCCTTTAACTCGTTATTATATGCCTACAGAGGATATAGTCAGTCACAAACACAAGGCCATTGATGGCATATAATATATTACCTCGTGTTGCTCCTTGCTCAAAGAGTCCCAGTATTTCTGAAACTCGGATGTATCAGTGTGTGGAATAATGCGCAGATACTTATCTATGAACCAAGTGACTCCACGAATCGTGTACTCGGGAGCGGGAGTAGGGCCAGAGTGGGAGCCTTGCTAGCGGGAACAGGAGTGGCAATTTCATGAACATCATGGAGTACGTCCAGTCTCCAATTTTGGTCTCTAATCCGAAATTGGAGTCGCCTACAATAACTGATGAGTACTATGATTCAGATTATACTACTTATACTTTACCTATTCGGATCTTTGTGTGAGACTCAGACTCCGGCCAATCAGTCGAACGCGAACGAGAATGTCTGGATGAAGAGAAAGTTCGACCACGTAAACGTATTTTTGCAGCATGTTTGATGGGATGGGCGGGATCAGATAACGACGAAGGTAAGTACAAAGAATTGGGGGGCATTGACGTGAAAAAAGGCTGCTAAATTGGGGTGCCGATGCGCCACCGACGAAAAGTTCAACCGCGGCTTTAAAAGTAGTAAAAATCCTACAGGATTTTATGTAACTTTGTATACAATATATTGGTCCTTAAAAATTCCAAGTCCATTATTCATGTCGTCGAGGCTATTGTGTCTTCAAGGTTTATAATTTCTAACGACATTTATGCTTCATGAAGTTTGTAGCTTATCCCCGGCTCCCACTTCGTGGGAGAAGGAGTAGAACGGTCAAAAAGCGAAATTATCTGAATAAATCTCCTATCACCCTTGCAAGTACTCGTTAGATATTGGCATAAGCTAGTGTAGAACTTGGAATAATTTCGCTTTTTTGAACATTCTACTGTCATTCAACGCTAGGCACAATGCTCAGAAAGGTTCCTATTGACTCCAAAATAGCTGCCCTACATTCATAGTATAGCCTTACCTCCGCAATTCTGTGTTCCTGGTATGTTTTTGCAAATCTCCTAAATTCCAGATCAGTTTCCCACGCATCTCTCATGTCATTTCAGTTCCCTAGCACTCATATCTCAAGGAGACCTTTCGAAATTTTGAGGGAGTAGTGTACTATATGTGTTATATGTACCCAGATAGTGTCCCTGACTCCCTGATGAATAGCCTAACCGCTTCAGAGTATATAGGGGTAAACCCTATATCTACTCCTGTATTCCAGGGGGAAGCTCCCTCGAGTATGAGCTGTTACGGTATAATATAGGTGTATGTACTAGATATATGTCTATAAATTTTCAGAATATATCTACCTAGCCAATCAAAAATGCGAACCGCTTTTTTATATTTCAGGGGTAGGAGGACTGTCTACTCCTACTACCACAGCGAAAGCTCCCTATGGTAAACCCTGATAGGATATCATTTCAATACATATTAACTGATCAGGAATGAATTTTTATTAAGACATACACCTACTCAGTAATATTTGCGAATATATTTTGTATTTTGTGTTCATTTCTACATATATATACCTATATACATCCTAATATTACAGTTCAAGCGGTCAGAAACCTTAGAAAACATGGAAGAACACAACTATAATAATTAAAATGATCCCAGATGGCAAGGGAATGAGTGGTAAAGCAGAAAAGGGAGAGGAGGGTATGCTATATCTACATTGCTAAAAAGGGAAATGTGGCGGGTGTTAGTGCCGGAAGCGGAAAGGCGTGACACTTTAACTTGGGGCAATATTTGGTGGCGGGAAAACAGCTAAACAAGCCTTACAAAGAATGACGACATCATTCGGTGCCATTCTTAGTAAGGCTTACGTAGGTGAGCCTACAAGCCTACACGGGGAAAGGACCTTGCCAAGCAAGGTAATAGATAGATAGATTAAATTTCAATCATGTGATCAAATTTCGTATTCGTCCAAATCGTGTTCTCGTTCACCCTCACCCGCAACGTCGAGGACGACGACAGCGCGCACGCACCCTCACGCACAACGACGACAACGACGACAAAACACACACCCCGCACACACGCTCCCTCCGTCACCCACACTTCAAGTCTATCGGATGTGCCCCTCGTGCGTAAGCTGCATCCTTGATTTCAGATTCTGTGGACAAAATATACACATTGTTGTGATTACCCTACTTTACATCTTTGTTGTAGATCATAAATGATATCGTAGCGGCGCCCGGGAGCGCCAGTCCCTGACTCCACCTTTATTAAGTAGTAAGCAGAAAGATGGAAAATATCGGACCGATTTCGTATCTCGTCTCAGCTCGTGACGCGTGACCGCGCTGTTCGTCTTGCTCTAGATCCCGCTCGGTTGGAGTTCTGAACTCTGGGTACTTGGTTCTGTGCCAAATGTACCGAACTGATGTTGATCGACCCATTCCCACAGAGAACAGGCAAACTATTAGCGTTCGTCACACTCTCGCCCTGGCAGATCATACGTCCGGCTCAGATCCAAGAAACATTTTTCGACACCGACGCCGATTCAGAGATGTGCCGATGAATCTATACCAACGACATCCGTGTCGTCAGCACGGCGTGACCGCGAATACGCATCGATAATACCCATGCGAGGTCATAAATCTAGAACAAGAAACTGGACGGGACACGACGTTGCTCGTCATGTCATTAAGTTCTGCTACCTCGACCACGAACGCCAAAGAAACCCATGCGGACCGACAAAAGCGCGACAAAGCTCAACAAGATGTGACGGTACTAAAATTCTGATCTTCCAATACCAGTACCGTGATAGCTATCATTATATGCAGGTCGAGCCTGGTGGACGATGTAGCACACGATCCTCAGCGTATAACTTGAACGAGGCAATACAACAATCATAATTCACACTAACACACGGTAGAATGTTTGGAACCCTGATTACAATTTCAAAGATCGCGAAAAGATGATGCGATGCGGCAAAACCTTCAAGTTCAAGGCGGCGCGGACGTGTTGGCTCGGACAGTACACCTCGTGCTTGTCAGTACGTTGTTGCGGCTATAATATGCACGATCCTGCACATACGATAGCAAAGCATGGTGTCGACGAGAGGGGCAAGTTGAAAGACAGTTTGTCGTCACTGAGTACTGAGCGCTCACTGAGCTTGAAGCTCCTATTCACTTCGCGCACATCGCTCGACAGGGCTGCGGCACGTTTGCTGCAATTACAAACCCTCCTCCTCTTGGGAGTCGGGGACATTTGATCTACAAAAACTGAGAATTCCTGATGACGGGTGGATATCAATACATGTAATTTTGAACGTTGAACGTTTCAAGCTCGCTCAGGCTCTGAGTCACACTCGACCAATATTATGTAATGTGGCAATCATGTCGCGATGTACTTATGTAAGCGTATCATTGGTGCCTTCAACGAATGGGAAGCTGGGAGGTTCGTCAATCAGTTGACCGCCTTTTCGATGACGCTGACAGGATGAAAAATGCAGTGGCACGACACCGATCAAACTGGAGTGACGCCTTGCTCAGGACGAGCCAGACAATGTCACGGTGCATCCATGGACCTCTGGAGAACCTGTGCAATGAACATACTCAAGTCCCAACAAACAATCGTCCAAAAATTACAATACATGACTCATCTGTCGGAGGCGCCATTTTTCGTGGGAGTCGGGGAAAGGGTCCAGCCGGCCGCGCACATTCGGCGATATTCGGTCATATCCACTCATTCCGAGTCGATGCCCTTCAAGTTGTCGCTCGCTTCGCGTCCGTTCCGTCTCATCTCCCATGGTATGCGACCCTTCTACCGCCCTTCTCGCGCCAAACACCTTCACCTTCACCAGCTCTGACTCGACCTGCTTGACCTGTGGACCCCCTAGCCCGGTATTTGGTGCAATCATTCCGTCGACGGCGGACGCCCCCGCTCTGATGGTCTACAAGGCAATATGTGATGGTATAGATGTCGCCTCATTTTGCTTCCCGGCTGGCCTAGCTTGCCTGGAGCTCTTTGAGGTGAGTTCTCCTCACTTGACTTCGAGTGTTCGCACTCACGTTCTCTAGGTTCTTCGGCAAGTTCCTGGGACCCCATCGTCCCTAGATGGTTCCGACGCCTTCCTGTCCCCGTTAGGATCTTTGCCGTGACCATTTGTATCATGCGCTCAGCCTACGCGCTTAACTGCTCGTCATCGTCACACTCGCTCGTTCTGGCTGGGCGTCGTCTAGATGACTGGTGTGGTGATGGTGAATGTTCGGAGGGTGAACCAGGTACGTCGTTGACCGATGCGATGTCCTTGCCGTCTTCTTTGACAGCCGTCCTCGATCGCTCGTGTGCCCTCGCACCGGTTCTTTCCTTCTTCATCGACGCATTGCGTTACACCGCCAATCTGCGCTCTGATGCAGTCTTCTTCGATCTCCCATCAAGCTCGTCATATATCCGTGCTCGTGCCCGACGCCTTCGTTCGGATACGTCGTCACGTGGAAAAGGTAGCCAACTTGATGGCCCGAGTCACGTGTCACGTGGACTTTTGCCCCAATGCAGTAAGAATGTCGCAGCCCGGGATTAACCGACCGGCAAGGAGACGCGGTAGTTCTTTACTCGCTGTCATTGCCACAAGGCCTGTCAACACCTCACCATGAACTCCAATTCGGATGCCACTGGGTCGGATAGTTCGGTGCTGCCAAATTTGCTCTTTGATCCATCCTTCTCACTAGACTCAGCAGCCACTGCTGGTGGCAACAAGGACTTTTGGGTCCTCGAGATTTATGATCGCATCAATCATCTCTCCTCCCAGCGACCCGCTATTAATCCAAGCGAACCTAATCCTGAAGTCATCGACGAGATCATCAAACTGCTCCAAAGACCGCCATCCACTGGCGCCGATGCAGTCGTTACCTCACCCGTCCCGGCGGTGGCTCTTGCCCCCCACAGTGATCTTGCCCCCCACAGTGATCTTGCCCTCCACAGTGATCTTGCCCACCACCCGTCCCGCCTCCGTTCGGTGCTGTGTCGGAGTCTAGGGTCCCTTACCTGGGGTCGGGTCATCGCTGAGATGTCGTATCTCCTTTTTCAACACGTCAAGAATCAAGGTATGGGCTCATCAGTCCCCGAAGGAGTGTTCGCCCACATTCGCGACTCCGCCATGATGCGCGTCGGAAGGAGTCCGTTTAGGATCGAATCAGGTAAGCTATCTAGTACGCTATTCGACCACAGACAAAGTAATATGAATACGTATTTCAGTAACGTCGGATCAGCTCACTCAAGTTGGCAGTGGGTTTCGAGAAGTTTTCAGCCTTGATTGGGAGTCGACGGCATTTTCCAAATTTGTCCGACTACACGTGGGTATCATAGCACTTTTTTTTAACGCCGCCGAGAGGCTAAATTCATTTCGTAGTTGGCCGAGGTTGCGCGCGCAGTTCGAGAGGGCAGCTGCGAGACAGCGCGGTTTTTTGTTCTCGGGGATTCAAACCATCCGGGCATCGTACCGCCTGGTATGACAGACGATGAGAAGAAGGTCCTTCTATCTCAGATGGTCTTCTCGTCTGACCACGGCTGCTCACTCCTTCATAAAATCAAGAATGGACGCGTTACTAGTTGGTTCGGAAATCACGAATTCGCGTCCATAGTTCAAAAGTCACTTTACGACATCACGTGTCCGGGATGGTGCGGTATCTTAGGGGAGATTCAGGATCCCGTCACCGGGGTGTTCACGCTTTGTCAACGGACGGAAGTGCTTACATACACAGCGGCTCTTCAAATCACTTGGGTAAGTATCCGCTGATCATTATATGTCAACTTGTTGACCCGATTGCAGCTCGTGCACGTCGCGAGATTCTACCTTGAGACGGAACTAAAACAAACCACAACATTCAGGACACCGAAGCGAAAGGCGGCAGGTAACTCGCAGGCTTCTGCGTGGCTTACGTGGACAGAGACATTGAACAGTGCAGTGATGAGCGATATGAGGACCGTCTCTAACTTCCTTGATGACGTCATCGCATCAAAAGCCAGAGGCTCGGAAGAGGGGTTCGAGATACTTCAATCGTACTTGCAATTCATTTCCCGCCACTCAAACATCCCTCATCTTGGTAGTCTGGGCAGCTTTCTGTACGCTGACCCTCCCCCGTTACTGATCGACGATGTCTTGAATATGGAGCTGGCCGTGTAATTTTTCGCTTTTAAACTCCGCTGCTCCGATTGTAGTTGTATATAAAGAACGTAGCTGTGAAATTGTTTTTCCCTTTCCTTGAATCCTATTACAACCACCAATAGGAAAAGTCCCATGCTGCCCACAAACAAGCCTGTCGTTAATGTCGTCCCTGGAGATCGCTCACAACCTGTACCCAATGTGTGTCATACATCGAACGCAATACGTGGCCATACTTCAAGAGAAACTCTTAGGAGAGAAATCGCTCGTTTGTTGAGCTCCTCCCGGTCAAATCTTAAATGTGGTCGCTGTTGCTCCCCGGGGAAGGTATCTAGTCTCGTATTGATTCTTCGGCTAAATTTTGATCCTGATCGCACACAGATACGTTCTTCGATTCCTATGTCCAACAAACAAAGAAAGGCTAGAATGTGGCACGAAGCCTTGCAGAAGAAGCTAAGTGCAGCGAAGATGATGCTTGCTGCTCAGAGGACAATCGAGGAGATCGAAGAGGAGATGGGTCTCAGCGTCCCCAGAGACATGCTCGACAAAATGCACGCTGAATTCTATCATATTGGCGAAAACAATGATCCGACTGCTGAATCATACATTGCGACTATCTCCGCTGTCAGCGTGGAGCAACGACTCGAAGGGACGGAGTCACTGATACTTCGGGGGGAACATGACCAACGTAAGTCTTTCCCTGTTGCCCATCAAAGCCGCACTCAACAAATTTCAGCCCTGTAGTAAATGCAATTAAATCGTGTGACAGCCCACCGTTGTACGTTGCTATTTTATCGTGGGCTGCTCTCCTGTAGCTTTTCATTCTCATACCAGCCCTTATGAATCCGCCAGGGATTCATCCTCTTTTTTTTTTTTTTTTTTTTTTTTTTTTACTTCAAGTCCCGTGTGGAGTGTATATACTCCTTGAGGACAGTCTAGCTAAGCGCGGGGCCCGTGCCCCATCCTTATTTTATTTTGTATTCGATACAGCCCGAGCTTGGATTTGAACGTTTTCAACGACCAATGTGTGAGGCTACGTTACACGATCGGCGAGGCGGGCGTCATGCGATGCGAGGCTCAGCGCAGTGGCTTGCGGCGTTGCGGCGGGTTCGCGAGGCTGCCTCATCATTCATGGGAGGGCCGCAAATGCGGACACGGCAACCGCTACGATGAAGTTGTGACGGTGGGAACTGTTGAATATATAAGAATTTCCTTCGTTACCGCGACCAATATGGAACTGCAGTACTATGCCGCACAACGGTGCGTTTGCGGTCGCTCTTTCGATGATCCTGGTGCGTTCACAAGGCATGGAAAAAGTTGCAAGAAGCGCAAAAGGCAGCTTGGGGATGCGCTTCTCAGGGCAAAGGAGGCCTACGCGTCGAAGAAACAGCGTCTCCTTGAGACCAGGCCTGCTCAAGAGTTACATACAGTTGTCACGGCGTCGCCTCATGAAAGCCAGTCAGTCGTGAATTCCAGCGGTCAACACGGGAACTGCTCAGACACACAAAGCTATCAACGACTCCAGGTGCGTTCTATGTGTACTACGGCATTTTTAGTGCATCATAGCAACATTGTTAGAGCACCGATGTTGTGCAGCTTGAGCCCTCCACAACCTTTGAACGGACGGAAGATGATGACTTGCCGTTGGCCGTTCGCAGAAGCCGACGGTCAAACCTCCGACTACCTCGACGTTTTAGGGACATGCTCCCGGAACCGCCTATGCCACTTCCCCCTCCCGAAGACTCATATCCTCATTCACCTGCAATCCGGATGCTGCCAAGTTCGCAGGGTCCGGAGGAACCGATTCAAGCTCACGTTCCACCATCGCAGCGTGATGAACACACTACTCAGATGAATTCGTTTAACCTATTTCGTGTCTACGACAGTGATGCCATCCCTGCTCATGATCCTGAAGATCAGAGCGGGGAGTCTTGGAACAGTCCACTCTGTGAGCCGACGGTCAACGTGGTACAAGGATTTGACCCAGAAACCCCGTTTCACCCCTATCCGAATGAAACTTCATGGCGATTGGGCGACTGGTATTGGAACCAAGGGGCGCAAAAGTCGAAAAAGAGCTTCAGAAACCTTCTTGATGTAATCGGTAATGCAGACTTCCGACCTGAAGACGTGTCGCGCACCAACTGGGCAGCAATTGATCGCGAATTGGGTGGCCCGAGGGTTCCTGGACAGCAGGATTCGGCGGAATGGATGGACGATGGATGGGTATGCAGAAACGTCACCATATCCGTTCCCTTTTCCCGCCGCTGTGAAGACCCAGGCCCAAAGGACTACACCATTTCGGGGTTTTACCGGCGTTCCCTCGTCTCGATAATTCGCGAGCAGCTCGTCGATCCGGCACGCTGTAGTCGTTTCCGATTTGAGCCATATTCGCTGCGATGGCAACCTCCACATAGGACCCAGAGTATTGGCGTTCAAGGTGAACTGTTCACTTCACAGTCATTCATTGAAGCGCACCGAAAACTGCAGGACTCGCCTCAAGAGCCCAACTGTAGTTTACCTCGTCGCATCGTCGCACTGATGCTTTGGTCGGACGCGACACAGCTGACCACATTTGGCGAGGCAAAGCTATGGCCTCTGTACGTGTACTTCGGAAACGAATCGAAGTACGATCGCGCTCAACCAACATCGCATCTGTGTACCCATGCCGCGTATTTCCGAACGGTCAGTATTTTTACGGAGTCTTTCACTGTGCAAAAGTTGATGTTTTCGCATCGATTCAGTTGCCAGACAGTTTTCGCGATTTCGTCATGGAACATGTAGGAGGGGATAAACCCCCAAATGATTCCTTCTTCACGCACTGTCACAGGGAGCTATTTCACGCTCAGTGGAAGGATATTCTCGACGACGAATTTCTTCACGCATACGACCATGGAGTTGTACTTTCGTGTGGCGACGGATTTGAGAGACGACTTTATCCAAGGGTTTTCACCTATTCGGCAGACTACCCAGAAAAGTACGCCCGAGATCCGTCAATGTTCACTGCTGACCTTTCTTGCTACCAGGGTGCTAATCGCAAACGTCCGCAACCTCGGCAAGTGTCCCTGTCCCCGATGTCTCATCCCGAAGGACCAGATCCAAAATATTGCGACCGACATTGATATGGTGCAGCGTCAGACGTTAGCTCGCAAAGATACTGTCGAGCGTCGCAACAAAATCACCTCAGCTCGCGCATTGATCTATGAAAAAGGATATGTTGTAGATACCGCCCAAGTAGAAGAAAAACTCAAGGATCAGTCACTCGTACCGACAGTTGTAAGTATCACCATGAGTTCGTCATCAAAACGACAAACAATCCTAATCACGCTTCGGCCAGAATGCTTTTTCAGACAGGTTAGGACACACAGACTTCGACTTTTTTCTGATACTAGTCGTAGACCTGCTACACGAGTTTGAACTCGGTGTCTGGAAGGCCATATTAATCCACCTACTTCGGATAGTTGACAGCGCAAAAGAAACCTCTCTCGCTGAGCTTGATAGTCGGTAAGCAGATCTATTTATTTCGATACACGATTGAACTCTCGTATGGAAGTTATCGTAAGGTTCCCTCTTTTGGCCGCGACACGATCCGGCGTTTTCATAAGAATGTCTCCGAGTTGAAGAAGTTAGCTGCACGGGATTTCGAGGACATATTACAGGTTTGTTTTTCCACCTCTTCGCGTCCGTTGCTGAAATATTATGTCCAGTGTTCGGTCCCAGTCTTCGCAGGGTTACTACGAGACCCCCACAACCATCAAGTCATGCAGCTTCTTTTTGTGCTCTGTCACTGGCACGGGCTTGCTAAATTGCGTTTACACACGGACGAAACTCTCAACATTTTGGGACAAGTGACTAAGGACCTTGCTAACTATCTCCGCAGGTTTGTCTCTGATACTTGCCCCTCTTATCCAACCAAGGAACTACGCCGTGAAGCCGATGCGCGCAAAAGACGCCAAGAACGCCAAAATCCAAAGGCAGTTGCCGCGGGACAGTCTCAAAACGGTAGTGCTCGCCGACCAAAGGGACTCAATCTTCAAACGTATAAGCTACACGCTCTTGCTGATTATCCCGCACATATTCGGGTGTTCGGCACTACCGATTCCTATTCAACACAACCGGTAAGCGCTAATCTGTGTCGAGGTCATTTTGATACCCATGGTCTATTTAGGGAGAGCGTGAACATAGGACGAGCAAATCGCGCTTTAAAAGGACCAGCCAGAAGGAGTACACGTCACAAATAGCATCCATTGAACGCCGACAAGCACGCATTCGCAGTATTCGCGCCAGGCTTCGCTCACGAAACATGACAGACCCGGTACCTCATACACCAGAATGCCATCACGTTATTGGCCAGTCTCAGAATCTCCCGGAGCAACTTGCAACATTTGTGCAGAACAACCTGGGTGATCCGGCGATGAAAGTGAGTTTTGTCTTCTCCATGAATCATAAATGGAACATCATATTCATCATGTTTCCAGGATTTCATAACAAAGCTGAGGGCGCATATCCTGCCTCGGATAGTTGCCATTCATCGAGGCACCGACCCATCCTATGAATCAGAGGTCTCATTGAATATGGAGCTTGGGAATGATGCTCTCACTGACTCGCCTACAAAGTTGACTGATGTCATCTTCAAAAGCAACAGAATCTACCGCCACAGACTACTCCGAGTTAACTACACTACCTACGACCTTCAGCGCGAATCCGACGCAGTCAACCCGCGCACTGACCACCGTGATGTGATGCTATTATCGTGCTCAGATGGACCCCATCCCTTTTGCTATGCTAGGGTTTTGGGGATCTTCCATGCTAATGTCATGTACACCGGTCCAGGGTCCAGGGATTATCAATCACGACGTATTGAATTCCTTTGGGTGCGGTGGTTTGAAGTACTGGAGGACCGCCCCTCAGGATGGCAACATTTAGCATTTGACACCGCAAGATTTGTCCCGATGGCGGAAGATGATGCATTCGGTTTCGTGGATCCAGCTAATGTTCTGCGCGCTTGCCATATAATACCCTCTTTCGCTGATGATATATTGCATCCCGATGGCATCGCCACGTCATCGTGTGCTCAAGACTCTGGCGACTGGAAACGCTACTACATTAACCGGTGCGAATTATGTGCAGCTGGGACTCATGTACATGGCTGACTCCCCACGATTAGCTTCGTTGACCGTGACATGATGATGAGGTATCATTGGGGCCTCGGCATTGGGCACACTTACTCTCATGTTTTGAGACCTGAAATTTCGGACGCATACCCAATCACTCACGACAACATCAATAGCTCGAGTCGTATTCCAGGTATATCCATCTGTGATGTACCTACGATTGGGTGTATTATTACTAACCGTTAACTCAATTCCAG
>JBBPOJ010001252.1:0-15158 GCA_038091395.1 Leccinum rimulosum | reverse complement strand
GTCCACCAGACTGTCTTGGCGAGCGGCCGAACCAAGCATGGCATGGCGTGCAAACACGTACGTCCCATGCCAACAACGTAGATAGATACCTTACCCTCCGCGATCGTGCACTCATCATCTCTCATACCACATCACAGAGCCCAGACGGCAAGCGGCTAGCCCTCTCGTCCGAGTCTGGGCACGTATACATCTTTGATCTCGAATCCAACTCCCTGCTCAATACCTACTCTTCGCATGCCATGGCCGTCCGCTCCATCGCGTGGTCGTATGACGGACAAGTCAGCACTACTTCTTCGTTCGATGTTGACCAAGCTTAAATTATATCTTGCAGTTGCTCCTCACGGCGTCGGACGACAAGCGGCTCGTCCTTCACGACGTTCGTTCGACGGCCTCTGGGAAACCTGGTTCTGGCGCCGTCGCGACGCTCACCGGTCACTCGTCTTGGGTCCTAAGCGCGGACATTTCTCCCGAAGGCCGTCTCGCTGTCTCTGGGTTTGTACTTTCCTTCCTTTATTCCCTCCATCCATGCCGTGGTGACGAACTTGGCCACGGCGTCCCTCTAGGTCTGCGGACAAGAGCATAAAAGTGTGGGACCTCGCCGCACGTGCATCCGTATCCACCATCCAGGAGTCAGGCGAGGTTTGGAGCGTCGCGTGGCGCCCCAAACCTGCACCGACAGGCTCTGCAGGCGCGTTCGTTAGTGGTGGGGAAGACGGTCTCGTCAGGTGGTGGCGTTCTGCTGGATCGGGGGCATAAGGTCATGGGGGGTGGTAAATCATTCGAGACGTTGGTGTGGGGTGGGCCCACTCCTTACGTACTTGGACTAAGGAACAGGGCATAATGCTAGTTTCAACATGCAGACGTGTAAACCTGACAACCACATCATTGCAAGGGATTCGTCGTCGTCGTCGTCGTCGTCAAAAAAATAACAGAAGACATGATGATCTCAAATACGATACAGAGGGAGTAACAACAAAATACTGCAACCATGATTGAAAAGTGCAATGAACTGGTATTTACCCAACCTATTCAGACCCTTCTGCATTTAGAAGCTCCTCAGACACGATAGGCCACATTTCTGTCAATCGAGGAGAGGCAGAACTCTGGCGCGAATGGATGTAAGCTGTGTCCTGTGGGAGCGCTTTCTGGAGCTCCGTCCACAAGTCGTCCTCCAGATCCGTGAGCACCTCGACGTCAATCCCCACAGCGGGCGGATTCCATGCATACACCAGACCATGAGTTCCGGGAAGCCCGATCTCATTGGGTAACCGATCTTGAAGGAGCTTCGCAAGCCTATAGCAGCACCAGCAACACTTCTTGCTGACCGCAATTTCATTGACTGTATCCAACTATGCGACGTACACATCAACGATCATGAGCATGCACTGGAAATTGAACCATACCTGACAACCGAGGAAGTCATCCAATAGACCCTCACCCTCTATTAGATCCCCATTGTTCCGGCGTTTGTCACGGTTGTAATTCTCATACGCAAGGAGCCCCATGAGACTCGCCTCCGCGTGCACCGTTCCAGTAAACGTTGATGATTTGCAATGTTCTTCCAAAACACGAACCCTCCGTTTCACATCGTCATCATCTCCTGGATCGAGACGTGTTCGGTACATTGGTATGAGCTCTTTGGCAGTCAAAATCGATTTGTTACCCGGCGGAACTTTAACAAGTCCAACAAGAAAGTTTGTCGTCAATTTCGAGACGCGCCGGCTGGTCAGATATTCCACTGCAGCGTGCCAAGCCACAACTGTCTTCAGATATCGAAGAACAATTTTGTTGGCAGGTTCATTGGGTTCCGGTATCAGGTCCATGTCTAAAGAATCCTCAGAAGAAGGCTAGTATATACGGATAAGACTTACCATCTCCATCCTCTTCATTCTTACCTGGCGATGATGACGATCAGCAAGTAGAATGGAACGGACCAAAATCACCAACCGGTTTTGAAGTTTAGATACCTGCCTAAATGTTCCCTGAGGCTAGTGTTTTCTAAGAGGTCCTGCAGAACTTCCTTCCAGAAGACGAAGATATACAAACTATTGCACCACATGACGACATCAGCGACCGCGGAAGATTGTGCCGAGGTCAGAACATTGCAGCCAACACCCTTCAGAGGCTTTTCGGCTTTTTGAATACTGCGATCCAAGCCCATGAGAATCGTTCTAAGAAGTTTGACCCACAACGGCACTGTTTTGTTTGACAGTTTCCACTGAAGCTGGCCATCGACGTCGCGTCTATATTCCTCAGGCATAAGGTCAGGGAAGATATTGGCCAACGCCCCAGGCATAGGAACCCATCGTGGTTGCAACCTGGATTCGTCATCCTCGCCTTCCAGAGGTTTCCACGCCGCGACGACATCAAAGAGTCGACGACCATCAAATAATCGCCTGTCTTCGTGAAGCCTTGCTGACAGTTTGCGATAACAACGCATGACCACAAAACGTTGCAAAGCGACCAAATTATTTTGTTCGTCTTGTGCCCCTCTGTCGTACTGCTGGAGGACGGCCCAGGTGTCCGCAATATGGTCTTCCAACGAACTCGGATCCGCGGGCCTAGCATGATAAGTTGCAAGCATGAGCGACTATGGCGATTGATTGTACGTACCCGTTGATAATGTCATGGGATGACTTTTCTGCCTTGTGTATCCTTGTGACCCTCAAAGTGGATTCCTCCGATTTTAAATGAGGATTTTGAGTGACGAGAAGCATTCGCACTGTTCCATCACTTTCAATCCTGCCTGTCGCCGCCACGACCTTTTCTACAGATGGACTATCCTTGTCGCCACACGTAAGAAGGGTCACGAAGTGACGCAAGAAGCGGGGAACGTTCTGGCGGTGGCTGGTGGGTTCAGACTTTGCTTTCAAGGCCTGAAGGATACTAGTCAGCGTGCGGATGCGCATTGAGACATCGTTGAAGTTCTGTGGGTCGGACATGATTCACAGTGGATTCGCGGAAAGGCCTAGAGACACGTCACGGTAGTACGAGTGTGTGCTCGAAAGACCGTTTAATGTTATAACGGTGGCAGTGTCCAAATAGGGGCAAGCATAACTTGACCCTTGCACTCGGATTCCCCGACTCCCACGGAGGGAGGGTCTTGTCAGCTGCAAATGGGTTTTTTCTCTGCAAACGCGTCCGTAGGAACTTTTTACCGTGTTTAGTAAATAACAATTATATAAGTACCCCTATCAGCGACTCGGGGAACGAATTTCACGCGTCTTCCGCTGCGCCCCCCTTCTTTCTTTTACTTTATATCTTTGAGCTGTCGGGTGGATTCTGTCTTCGAATTCTCGCACGTTTCCCGCGGCATAAATGATTCTCCTTGTTGGTTGTTTTATCCCGGTTCAGTTTATGAGCACCATCTATCTCACTTGACTGTGGATGTGCTTCGTTCGTGTGCATTGAAAGTGGGCAAGGGTAAGGGAAGATATACAAAAGCTACCCTGGTAGCCGATTTGATGTCTCATTTTTCTGCCACTTGTTCGTTAGCCCGAGCTCGCTCAATTGAAGAATTTCTTCACGATGCAGATTCGACTCATTCGAGTGACATGCAGTGTGTGCGTTCTCTTGTTTCTCTTGTTTGCCAACAGTTCGATAAAATATATGAAGCAGAGGTGTCTGCTGCCTTTCGTGCCCCTCCCCGAGTAATTGTGGTGTCCACTGATGATTTTGTTTCGCAACACGGTCTCGAGTGGCTTAGGAACCTTAAATTAACCCTGGTCATCGTTTCATTGTTGTAGTAGCACTCGTATAGACAGACAACAGTAAATCGACTGGCTGATCTGATGTGTCTAAAGTGTGGGGGGGGGGGGAGTCGGGGACTGGCGCTTCCGGGCGCCGCTACGATTTCGTATCTCTCAACTTGAAGCAAGATGTTCAACACATTCTTCAAACCCACTGGCAGTCACTCTTCGAGCACTAGTTCTCGTTATCTGAATACTCATACCACTTCCAAAGCAAAATTCAAGCCACACTTTTGTCTATGACCGTGGTCGTATGATGGGCGCTGGCAAGTGAGCACCTGATTACTTCGTTCGATGTCGACCTAGCTGAGATGCTTGCAGGTCGCTTCTCACAGCGTTGTACAACAGCAACAGGTGGTTCGTCCTTCACAACGTTCGTTCAACAGCCTCTGGGAAACCAGGCGCTGGTGTCGTCACGACGCTCGCTGGTCACTCGTCTTGGGTCCTAAACGCGGACATTTCTCCCAAAGGCCGTCTCTCTGTCTCTGGGTGTATTCCTTTCTTGCCTTACCTCCAACCACGAAATCATGACGACTTGAACCCATCCCTAGAAGTCTGCGGACAAGAGCATCAAAGTGTGGTACCTCGCCGCACGTGCGTCCGTATCCACACTCCAGGAGTCGGGCGAGGTGTGGAGCGTCGCATGGTGTCCAAAAACTGCACCCAGGGGTCTGCAGGTGTATTTGTCAGTTGTGGAGAAGACGGTCTCGTCAGGTGGTGGCATTCTTTCCACACATTGTCTGAATCGTCTTGTCACTGCTCCTGGCGGGTTTTTCGGAAAAAAGTCTTGTAGATTATTAGCCAGCCTGTGCTGCAGATATCCGTTGCCTCTACATTACTTCTAGGGAAGCAGAACAACGCACCCATCGATGCGCTCTGGAGTACCCTGCATTACCGACGTATTCATCAGTGCGTGAAGATCACAGACATGACTAGGCGATGGATAATACTATTATTGAACATATACACCGAGCTTATTTTTCTAAACCATCTCACGACCGTTGAGTGCGCCTCGGTCGCGCCAGATAATCTTCAAGTTGCGAACCTCTTTGAGTCGTTCTTGATGTTTGCGAGAAGGAGGGGTGGCATGGGGGGTAAATCGGATGTAAGAACTTCGGCGGCCCTCAAGACAACGTTTTCCTGCGCTTTCAAAAAGAAAAGAATGACTGTCTTCCTGCCTAAGGGTCTGCCTACGGGAGTTTAGCGCTTTTCGTCACCCGTTCTCGGTGCGGAAAATGAAGTAGCGGAAGGTACGAACCTAACGTGAAGTACGGAGACTAATGAACGACCGATTAAACTGTGTGTCGTTTCAAAATAAAAAGACATACGTGTGAACCCGGTAATTACAAAGGGAGGAAGAAAATAATGATATAAAATAACCTCGATTGAAGAAGTGCAATGAACCGGTTTTTACCTGAACAATTTTGTTATTGTTTTCATGTTATCCTCAATATCCCCGGCCGGAACCTCTGATCCTAATGGAGGAGAGGGAGAAGCGGTACTTGAGGCGGAACTCTGGCGTGAATGGGTGTAAGTTTTGTTCTGTGGGAGAGCCTTCTGAAGCTCCGTCCACAAGGCGTCCTCCAGATCCGTGAGCACTTCAACGTCAATCCCCACGGCAGGCGGGTTCCATGCGTACACCAGACCATGAGTTCCGGGAAGCCCAATCTCATTGCGTAGCCGATCTTGAAGGAGCTTCGCAAGCCTATAGCAGCACCAACAACACTTCTTGCTGACCGCAATTTCATTGACTGTATCCAACTATGCGACGTACACATTAGCCAACATGAACATATATTGGAAATCGGACCATACCTGACGACCAAGGAGGTCGTCCAATAGACCCTCACCCTCTATCGGATCCCCGTTGTTCCGGCTTTTGTCACGGTCGTGATACTCATACACAAGAAGTCCCATGAGACTCGCCTCCGCGTGCACCGTTCCACTAAACCTTATTGATTTGCAATGTTCTTCCAAAACACGAATCCTCCGTTTCACGTCATCATCATCTCCTGGATCGAAACGTCTTTGGTACATTGGTATGAGTTCTTTGGCAGTCAACATCGATTTGTTACCCGGCGGAACTTTAACAAGTCCAACGCGAAAGTTCGTCGTCACCCGCTTCGAGACGCGCCGGTCGGTCAGATATCCTAGTGCAGCGTGCCAAGCTACAACTGTCTTCAGATATCGAAGAACAGTTTTGTTGGGGTGCTCATTGGGTTCCGGCATCAGGTCGGTGTCTAAAAAATCCTTAGAAGAAGGCAGATATACCCAGACATGACTCACCATCTTCATCCTCTTCATTCTTACCTGGCGATAATAACGATCAGCAAGTAGAATGGAACGGATAAAATTCACCAACCGGTTTTGAATTTCAGAGACCTGCCTAAATGCTCTCCAAGGCTGGTGTTCTCTAGGAGGTCCTGTAGAACTCCCTTCCAAAAGACGAAGATATACAAACTATTGCACCACTTGGCGACATCAGCGACCGCGGAAGATTGTCCCGGCGTCAGAGCATCCCGGCCAACACCTTTCAGCAGCTCTTTGGCTTTTAGAATACGGCGATTCGAGCCCAAGAGAATCGATCCAAGAAGTGCGACCCACAACGGCGATGTTTGGTTTGACAGCTGCCAATGAAGCTGGCCATCCACATCGCGTCTATATTCTTCAGGCATAAAGTCAGGGAAGATATCGGCCAACTCCTCAGGCATAGGAACCCATCGTGGTTGCAACTTGGCTTCGTCTTCCTCGTCTTCCTCGCCTTCCAAAACTTTCCACGTCTGGATGACATCAAAAAGTCGACGACCGTCAAATAATCGCCTGTCTTCGTGAAACCTTGCAGAAAGTTTGCGATAACAGCGCATAACCACGAAACATTGCAAAGCGAACATTGTGTTTTGTTCGTTTAGTGCCCCTCTGTCGTACTGCTCGAGTACGGCCCAGGTGTCCGCAATATGATCTTCCAACGAACTCGGATCCATAGGCCTAGCGTGCTAAATTGCAAACACAAGCGACTACGGCGATTGATTGTCACGTACCCGTTGACAATTTCATGGAATGACTTTTCTGCCTTGTGTATCTCTGTAATACTCGAAGTGGATTCTTCCAACGTTGAGTGATGATTTTGAGTGACGAGAAGCGCTCGCACTGTTCCATCACTTCCAATCCTGCTAGTCGCTGCCACAATCCTTGCTGCAGATGGACTATACTTTTCGGCACACGTCAGAAGGGTTACGAAGTGACGCAAGAAGCGGTGAACGTTCTGGCGGTGGCTGGTGGGTTCAGACTTTGCTTTCAAGGCCTGAAGGATACTAGTCAGCGTGCGGATGCGCCTTGAGACCTCATGGAAGTTCTGTGGGTCTGGCATGATTCGCGGAATCAAATAGGAGACACCACGTGCGTGCCAGTGCCCGAGAAACTACTGTTCACGGTGGCAGTGTTCGAATAGGGGCAAGAACAACTTGACTCTTGCGATCTCTCAACTTTGATCACGACGTTCAACATATCTAACCCCGTAATTATTCGAGTACTGCTCCTGGTTATACGACTGATTATACCACTTCTATAGCGTTCGAGTCCCACTTTTCCTTTATGACCAGAGGCCGCGCGGATGAAGAGATCCATGCCAGTGGACCACCAAGTCCCTTGCCACATAACTCTTACGTTGACCACCAGGAGAGTCTCCCTTCCACAGACGTTTCTCGTCGCCTTCCAGCCGAGATACTGGAATCCATATTCATCCATATCGCTCGTCGCTCCTACAAGTACGAAGAATTTAATCATTCCACTCCAACCAGTGGGCCCAGCTGGGTCAATGTTTCATACGTCTGCCGGTACTGGCGGGATGTCGCTCTCAATTGCGCAACTCTTTGGAGTTATATCCCCCTAACATCACAACGCTGGACACAGGAGCTATTGGCTAGATCCCAGATGGCACCATTAAGGATCAGCACGGGGTTCTTTGACCAGTGCCGTTACTATAATCCTCACCGCGTTCTAATGTCTGGTCAAGCGCTCTCCACCGTGAAGCTGGTGATGGACCATTCACAACGTATACAAAGGCTTTTCTCCTACGTCAATACCGGTCACAGTTTCGGCTATCAGATCGTGTCCAAATTCTTTTTCACGTGCCTCCCTTGCCTCCAACATTTGGAAATGTCATACTTCTACTTACCAGACGACAAACCCTGCTTTTTTTTCAAAGAAAACACTCCGGCACTCCATACGCTAATCTTAACACACTATCGGATCCCATGGTATGCACTCGGGCCAAGTGTCTTGACGACTCTCGATCTGGCCTCTTCGTCCGGATTGTGCAAAAGGACGATGGTGGAATTCCTTGCCATGCTGCGTCGTATGCCACACCTCGTACAATTATCTGTCAATGATTGCCTTCCTAGCGCCCGTGATTTTCTGACCAATGGCGAATTCGATGCTACCCCAATGATCAGCCTTCCCCACCTTTCTACCATGTTAATCATGAGGACCCCACTTTCAGTGGTTATTGCATTGCTGTCCTGCTTAGACTTCCCATTGAGAACAAAACTCGAGCTGGAAAACACATTCGAACATACGTTCACTCGTGATGACTACTACGTTCGACTGGCATCTCTTCTCGGACAAAGAATCAACCAACCCAATTCCCCGAAATTTCGCTCACTGGCTATTGGCAGCCCGCGGTATCCCGGACTCGCATTTAGCACGTCAGAACGTGTTGAATGTGATTCCGATGCCAGCTCATCATTTTCTACCTGCTCAGATGATAATACTCTATTGAAAATAAACTTCATTTCCCAGTTAGTACCCGTCTTCAGCGGGCATCTGTAGCGGAAACCTCTGACAAATATTCAAAGTGTTCGTTACCTCGGATCACTGGCTTGCGGGACCGTTCCCTGCGAGTTCTGGTCGAACATGTTGACATCGCTTCCGAACGTGCGGCATATCAGAATCAGTGAAGTTCCAATGCCCAACATAACTTCCATCCTCTCCCTCCCCTCTCACCACCTCTCGAGAAGCTGGGAAAATGGTCGCGCCGACCAAGGTCAGGACGAGGTATCTGTACCGGCATTGGAGGAACTGGAGTTGTACAAGACCCGCCTCAGAAGAGGGGCAACAGACGTAAATCAATGGATTGCTGTTGTGCAAGATCTCTGCGACGCCATTGCCACCCGTAAAGAGACACGATGTCGACTCACCATCAAGGAGGGTCGTTTACCGACTGACGAAGGTCTTAAAGATTTGGAGTTGGTCGGGTGGTGGGAGGGTGATCAGTTTAGAGTCACTTCTAATGTTTGATATGTCTGGAGTTGGTAATCGGATTAGTCTCCCGTAGGCAGGCCCAAGGCTTCGATTACTCTGTCGAGGACAACAAGTACACCACACAATCTTCCTTGCATGACAGAACCATCACACAGCTTACTCACTTTTAGGACCATGATCATCGAACAAGAAGCCGGAAATATACGGCGACCTGTTGCTCCCAAATTTACGTTCTCGACTCGACTTGGGGGAATGGCGTCAACACCAGCACTGCGCATATATGCGTACTTGCCTCAAGTTCTAGGAATCTAGACCGTCTACGAGGTCGCCTCGTGAGGCGACTTTGGACCAGCAAGGCTTCCCGCAGACAGTTCTGGTCTCCAGCACAAACTTGCCTCAACGCAAGTACGAACCAATCACGATCAACAAGTAAACGAACGCCAAGCACCACTCGACGGTGAGCGTTGCGTTGTGGAAATGTGTTAGTCAGATATCGATATCGTCGCTCAACGCTCAGCTCTGGTACAAAAAGTACTCCGTCCCGTACAACGCGGCGCACGCCGTCGCCCCGACGCCCAACGTGAGAGGTAGAGGATGGCGAGGGGCACGTAGAGACTTGCGTGAGTGGAGGGCGAGGTAGATGAGTGACCAAGCTGTGTTCACGACCGGCGTGTAAAGAGGCAACGTGAACTTCTGACACACGCCCACCACCAAGGCCACGGGAGGGACGTACCTGTCGCAATGCCAGCTCCGTTGCGCACGTCTCCAGAGGAAATTGCCCACGTCGCGACGCCGAACGCGAGCGAGAAGCCGACGCGGTGGAGGTAGGGCGGGCAGTATGCGTGAGGTCGGAGAGCGGCGGGCGGGACGACCGAAGAGAGCGTGACTGAAGCGACGGCGGGTTGGTCAAAGGTTTGCTTATTCGATGGAAGTAATGCGGTGGACAAAGGACTCACATAGCGAGGTGAGCGCGAGGGCGGGTGTCCTTCATAAAGCCATGTCAGACGGTGTCATTTCAGGAACGGAATGGCACTAAACTTGGACCGTGCGTAGGGCTGCAAGTAGGCAAAGGTGCCCGTTGCGTTCGTCGACGTGGCGCTATCGTTTTTTGGTGTTGAGGAGGACCCCGTGCCTTCTTGTTGCTCGGCCATGAGTTTAGCTAGTCGTCCTTGCTAGGCAGGAATTTTCGATTTCAACAGGTGTTTAGCCGAGTTGAGACAAATCACACGATTTGAATTCGGGTGTACTGTACAACACATTGTCCGTCACTAGGGAAACAGTAGAAAGCAGAACGAAAGGATACATGAGAGACGATGCATGATGTAGGAGCTCAGAGTACAGAGATTGGATGTGAGACAAAGCGAGGATAGCAATAGCATGTAGTGATGCACTCTTCGTGCGCAACGATAATTATACTCGCCAGCAGATTTAGTTGAGCGCGGTGAAGTGACTTTAGGATAACCTCTTGGAAACAGAGAGAAAGTTGAGAAGGACAGCGTTGACTTCTTTTGTATGGGTAACGGTGATGTCGTGGCCTGCATCTGGGATCGTGACTAGCGTGGCTTGAGGGACGAGAGCTTGAATCTTGGAAGCGTATTTGTACGGAACAGTCGTGTCTGCCGTGCCCTGCAGCTGGTGTGAGCGTGGGAAGAACGGTAAAAGTAGGTAAAAACGAACATGTATGAGGAGGATTTCATTGGAAGATTCGGCAAGTGCGCTAAAGGCGTACTGGAGGCCACGAACAGGACCTTCCCGAAGGGATGACGCGACAGCGGCATTGTAATACGGCAGATGCGCAGATTGTAGACGAACGATCTGGAATGAGTTAGGTAAAGTGTTATGAAATCAATATAAGCGTGTTCGCACTTCGAGGATAGGGTTGATGGACGCGGATTCTGAAGTGCTCGAACTATTGGCGAGGAGACGCATGTAGTGCTGTTGCTCGTCAGTAATCGCTGAGCGATATGAGAGAAACAGATCGTACCTGGAAGGGAGGGAGGGAGGAAAGACTTTGTACAAACGGTGATGACATGAACTTCGAGGTGCGTGAAAGGTCGTCTGACTAAAGGAGGCATTAGAAGGCTGAGAACGGGACATGAGGGGGATGCATACCTCGATTATGCCAGCGGATGCAATAAGGGTGACCTTGCCATTGACCAGGTGAGGGAACTGAACAGTGAACGCGGTAGCGATGCCACCACCCTAAATGATCATTAAAGGCTGCTCTTAGTCGGAGAGAATGACTGATGGGTACCATAGAAAGACCGACGACGTGGGCGTCGTCCCACCTGATATGCTGCATGAGGAGGGCAAGCTGGGTGGTGTAAAGTGAGACATCGTAGGTGACGTGCGGGGCATCAGAGTAGCCCCGACCGTAGAGATCTGGGAGAACCGTCAAGCTGAGGGGCGGGGTATGATCAAAGTTTCATTACCGTAAAGTAGAACGCGATAACCGCTGGAGGCAAGAACAGGGGCCACATCTTTCCAGACGATAGCAGGAATAGAAAGGCCGTGAATGAGGACTATCTGTGTGATCGATGAGAAGTGAAAAGAGCGAGTGATAGTATGCTCGTACCCGGGTGCCGTCAGAGGGACCTATGAGCCAGTATCGGGTCTGTACGTGCATGTCGGCAACTCTGAACCGAAGGATAGGATATGAGACTTACGCGGCCATGGGGAAATACGGCATAGGAACCACCTTGATAAAAGTCTTCTGGATATATTGACCAGGAGGGGGAGGAAGGAGGAAGAGCGGCGAGGGAAGAGTGTATTATGGGTTGAGTAGGAGGATTTGGAAAGTAGACTACCAGAAATAGCGGAGGTAGGGCCAACAGCAAAAGAACCGACTGTAGCACTAACGAGGACATCATGATCGTCGTCGTGTCAAGAGTGCTATTAGTCACGTGAAAAAATTCTTGTCATGTGACCTATACCGCGCGTTTGATTTTCGCGAGTCAAACCGACGAGTCAAGTCAAGACTATGAACAACAGCGAACTCGCACTCGACGACATCTTACACCTCAACTCACCCTCACAGTCCCTCAAAGATGACCTGGACATCCCCACACGCACAAAGAGCACCTCCCCCGAACCCCTCCCCGATTCCGATATCGTCCAGATACGCAGAAAGGTCATCGAGATGCACAAATCAGACTCTTCGCTCTCCCCCAGAGAAAATGAGCTCACCGAAATGGTTCGTATACTTATCTCTCGCTACCCACACATGATTGAATGCTCTTCCGTAGGTACTAAGGCTTACCGCAGTGGTTAGACCCGACCAGGACCAGCTCCTTAGACAGGCAGAGATCATATCAGCTTTGACGCAACAACGAGATCTACTCTTGCATCAGGCCGAGGAACAGCGTCTGAGGTGGGATTCGGATAAGGACGGCTGGGCTAGAATGGCCGAGGCCCTGATTGCACAACAAGCCAAGAGCAGGATCCGTTCGGAGAACGACGAGGTCGGTTGTCGTTCCGTAGTTCGTATTTATAACCCTAGCCATGAGCTTTTTGTCTTGAGATCATGTCTGACAAACTCATACAGGACTTGGATCGATTTCATGCCGCTGAAGCAGACAATAAAAGTCTTCGTCAACGGGTAAAGCACCTTCCACGATTAACTAGTCGTCCTCCTTATGTCTGGTCGACAGCTCAACGAAACACAATCTCGGTTACACATGCTTGAATCTGAATTAACCCAATTAAGACCTCTACTACTAATGCAGCCTCTCATCTCACGTCCATCTATACTCCCTCCGACGCCGAATCCAAAAACTCAGTTTTCTCGGAGACGAAGGAAAGACCCGACGATCACCGAGGACGACGAGCATGCCGCCAGCGAGGAAGATGGTCTGATCGGCCTCCCTGATACTCCATCACAAGCATCACACTCACAAGCGACTCCGAGAACCAAGTCCCGGAAATCAGAAGCCCCTACCAATCCTCATATCACACACAAACGGCGACCTTCTCAAAAGGTTGCTTCGCGCGGTCTCAGTGCCGACGCCAGAGCAGAACATCTGCTTCTAGCAGCCCGTAAAATTGGTAGGCATCGCGCAGGAGTCGTTTCCGGGATGGTGCACCACTTGGAGGAACACGACCGAGAACGCAGACGAGAAGAATCGGCAACGACCGCGGTCGCACCGACGCCCAAGACACCCAAGCGCAATACGTCGCTTGTAGGGTATACACCCGAGAATGGATATCTTTATATGAATGGACAGATGCGATCCGGGCCGGGGATACAACCTGTCCCCTTCTTCATTCCTGCGTATCCTCGCCACCTCCTCCAAACTCCGAGCTCATCGACGACGGCCCCTTCGGCCACCTCGTCTGCGCAGCAATCCACGCAGAAACAGAAACAGGACACTAACCCACCAACGCCTCTCGACTCTTTACTAAGTGCCGCTCGTTCGATGATGCACGAAGGCGTCGATATCGAAGCCGAGGAAGATGAAGACGTGGACGTAGTCGGTGACTCGCCCGTCAAGAAGGCGGGCACACGCCATGCGAGGTCCAGGGACATGCTTGCAAGTCCCGTCCCGAAACGTCGGAAGATTACCGACAAGCCGACCACGTTGCACGAACTCGCCGTCCGAGCCACGGATGATGCACCTACGTCATCTGCGAACGCGAGCGGGGTAGGAAGGATCAGGTCGGCCTTGGACGTGTTGGCAGATCAGGCTGCGGCATTCAGTACTCAAGATCAATCTACTGCACCATCTCAGCAACAGATGCAGACGAAGGGCAAAGGGAAAGAACGAGACGATCTGCAATCGCAAGATGCTTCTAGTTCCACTCCCAGACCACGAGCGAGGATAAAGTCGAGGAGGAAAGAACCCGAAGTGGAGACGAATTCTGCAGCGCCGACATCTCGTTCCAGTACACCTCGAACGGACTCGGGGGATAACCCGGCCGGTTCCACGAACACCACGCAGGTGCCCGAAGGAGGGTTTTCGTCAGAAGCACCAGTTGATCCGGGTGGAGGAACGAGTACTGCCAATACGTCCTCGCAGATGCTCGATTCGACATCGGGTCCCGAGGGTAATCAGGCCACGATCGACAAGGACGTAGCGAATCCCCGAATACCGGTCAAGTCTCCGGATCCGGGTTTGTATGATTCAGCGGATAATACTCCAAGACCGAGTTCTCGTACGCAACGTATGGTGGGCGAAGAGGGTTTGGATGGTGTTGTATCGCTACCGGAGAGTGAGCCTCGTGAGGCGTCGCCGTCGCCGCAGCTCCCTGAGACAACGCCGTCCGGAGGCGAGGGCTCAGCGCCTACCACCCCGCCCGCTGCCCCTCTTGCCAAAAACAAGGAGCTTGCCCGGGTGGCGGACCATGATGCGGCGCCTGCGTCCGTACCCTCGGCGAAACGACAACGGAGTCCGTACGTTAAATGGAGCAAAGAAGAGGACGATCTCCTGGCGCAGGTACGTCGTTACTTATTGTGACCGTAGGTCGTTGACTGAGGAACGCCCCGCCAGGCCGTTGCCAAATACGGCCAAAAGTGGGACTTAGTGCAAAAGGCGTTGCCGTCGAGGGGCTACCATCAAGTGCGCCAGCGATGGTTGCGCAAACTGGGTAAGTGATTCACGGCCAGAGTTGCATGATATCATTGTTATTGATTCAAGATGTGTCCGTTGGTACCATCTTTTTTTTTTGACAGGGGTGTTTGACAGTAAGCCAGACTTGTCGTCGTTTCAGACGGCCGCTGCTACGTTTGCGTCAACCAACTCCACGTCCCGCGGAGACAGTGTCGGCTCGGAACCAAGGGGAAATCCAAAACTAGGATTAGCGCCATTGAGTAGCGAGAGAGCATTTTCGGTAGTGGGCAGGCCGCCTTCATTGCCTTTTTGAATATTATATTTACGGTATTAGCATCGGGTGTTGTGGTTGTCATGCTTGATCGTGATATGTTGTAGGTTGCTGGATCTTTTTTGTAGTAAACATCAATGGATACCGGACCGTTTGTAGTGAATGCGTTTGTTGACTTGCTGGAGTGTTCTCTTGGTCAGTTTCTTTTACAGCCGTTTTAGTAAATGATGGCACTCGCGCAGGAAAAAAATTGTCAATTACGAGTGCCACTTGTAGTAGCTACTGTGTGATAAGATAAGAATTATACTTGTTCAACATTCAACGTTCATTACC
>JBBPOJ010001251.1:0-15160 GCA_038091395.1 Leccinum rimulosum | reverse complement strand
GACCAGTGAATGTCCATGGGGGATTGCATATTCCTCCAGAAGAAGCATCAAAGCGAACCCTGATAAGATTGGTATCCCAATGCCAAATGAGTAGGAACTCCCTTCCCATTTACTATGGGCCACAAGTTGCTCAATTCCCCTGTAGTATTGATGTAGTCGGGGAGGCTTGAAATGTGTTGTGGAACCACTCACTCAGGGCCTTAGTCTCAGGCAGTATCACTCCAAGTGCGGTGCCTATGAGTAATCCGGCGCCCAGGTTGGATAAGACCGACAGTTGTTTTCCTTGTGACTCGTCTATTAGGTTGTTTCTCGTGACCGCATCTTTTTCGATACGCACTGGAGAGTGGGACGGATAGTGGAAGAAGACCTACCCCGTAGGATACCGCCCCCAATACAAAAGACATACCAACGACATTCATAAATGTACTGGAAGACATACAGACGGGGAGAACCTGTCAACTTGGAGATGTGAGGTTTTGAGCTAATAGTAGTAAGAGTCACAGAGTTGGGTATGTCTTCCGAAACTTGCCCAGACTGCGCAACTGGCAGATCGCTTTCTCACGTAGCCTCAAGACCATCAACCTACCCATGAGCATCATACTTGTCCACTAGCACTTGATCATGCACTTTCTGATAAGGAGATAGGAAGCTCGGAAACGGGTACGTTGGCATCGGAGTTATGGGTGAACGTTGAAGGCTGCTACTCCGACGCATCCAGCTCTGCGAGCCTTCTTTTCTCTTCCTCCAGCATTTTCTGTTAGGGGATCCCAGGCCTTACCCTCTCGGGTACATTTGATACTCAAGCCACTCAACCCTTAGTACCTTCAAAGTGCGCATCTCTACTATGCTATGGTCCTCGGTTCTCTCGGTTGAAGTCGAATCGGGTTCCCTCAGCAGTAACATCGGTGGGTTCGTAATGATTCTAAGGATGCGGCGGTGGTTGCAAAAGCACGACATCACCGACTTCTTTGGCTATTTCCACAAATTTGGTGCATTACTTTACACCGTGAAGGTGAGACTAGAAAGGTCGTCCGATCTCGGGTCATAGATTGTTCCGGGCCCTTCTAAGGAAGCTTTCCTTCGGGGTGCGCGGCAAGGAGCCTCACAATTATGTTGATCCCCTCGGGACAAGTACAAGTACTGCCACCGCGGGGTTTTATATCCGAGAAGAATGGGAACGACAAGGAGTGCCTGAGGGAAGTGAATCAGGGTCCCAGTCTACACCAGCTAATCTATGGAGCACTGATGCTGAAGGATACTTACGAACAAGTCACCGTCGACGTTGTCCAGATCGCAAGGGTGCAAGTTTTTCCGACGATCCACAGTTGACGATGAAGAAATTACAGCGCAACCACTGTTTCAGCTGGTGACCAGCTCGTCCACGTTTCCTCTTTTGGACGGGCTGGTCACCAGACTACTAGTCTTCACCACCAATCACTTCTGACATTGCTTCGTGTCTCATACCATATGTCTGACACTGGCAGCTTCTCGGTTGGGTACAAGCATGTGGATGCGATCTCTGTCCGGGTCACGTCGATTTGTCGTCGGAATTGCACCCAAGGCGAACCAAGAGCTCTTTGGTTCATTCGTGTGCCTTTTCTAAATGCTTGGAGTTTGATGAACAGGTCATGGTTGCTGCAAGTGAGGTGTTGGATTCAACGCACGGGCGAGGTGCTTGTTGATTGGCAACCACTCAAACAACGTGGGCGAATGCCATCTTCCAGCGACCCTATTAGGCCCATCGGTAATTCGGATCTGAGTGAATTGGTTTGAGTGAATTGGTTCGAGTGAATTGGTTCGGACTGACTGAGGCGTGCTTGCTAGGATGATACCTTGCTATCATAGCATTCGCAAGTACTTGGAATCGCCACCCGGAACGGGAGCCCGTATCTCATCGCGCCAAGCTGACCTTAAGATCAACACCATGATGTAAGTTAGAACAAGGAACGTGTCACGATATGCGGCAATAAATACTTCTTAGCAGCGAGCTCTAGGTCCAGGGTTATCTTCTTCCGAATTCGGCTTATCTCTGAGTCGGACCTTGCTCTGGAGAGCCATCTCCTCTCTTTGCAGTCGTTACGTTGCGACCGAACTCACTATAAATCTCTCGGTTGAAGTTAATGGTTTTGAAACATCGGTGATGGAACGCGGGAGACAGACAAAATGGGTCTTCTCAAGTTGATTAGAGCATGAGAGAGCGAAACAAGATATTGTCACCAAGTGTGCAAGTGAGCTCGAAACATTGGAGTTCTTGACCACGGAGATCAGAAGGCATAGACATCCAGGGTCGGGACCAGTTGGCCGGCATTTTCCTGGCTCTCCTAAATGTCATTGCTACTTCTTTGATATCGGACGTTTACGTTGCTCAGGGCATCATGTGAACGAGGTCGTGAAGCACTTACCTGGTCGCAGATTCGACAGCTGTCTCACCGAGTCCGCCTGCTTGGACCTCAAGCTCGAAGCTCGAAGGATGACTTGACACGCACCCCGGGCCAAAGTTCCAATAGACGCCACGAACAAGGCACCATCAACGCGACAATTATCGAGGCTCTGGTCATGTATCAATTGACTGGTTGAGAGGAATCACTGACTTGGATAACGTGTGTCTGTCTGGAGCTCCCTTACCATGAAGGTCAAACTGGGACATTCCGGTCTGTATTCATTCAACGTTTATTTAAGTGTTCCGAAACCGAAGGATGAGGCCTAAGGTGCATGAAAGGCTGGAATTTGCGTCGCTGCGCGCGATGCGGTGGCAGGGTAGGTGCTCTAAAAATCCAATATAGAAAGCGGGACCTAGAAGGCACCACACGAGGATACAAGTTGAGAAGATGGACTGCATTGACCCTGATGTAAAATGGGCGCCAAGTGCGCTGCACGGGATACAATCATGGATGCTATGATAACATCGAAATTTTAAGTGCCAATTGATTATACAGGCGTCAATCCGTACTGAACGATGGGGAAGAATACGCAAGCTAGAGCACAAATGAGTAAGATAAATGATCGAGTTGGAAGCCACTTGCCGAGTCACGCATGCGTTTCATCTATGCGATCAACGGACTTTCTTCGAACTGGAGTCCAAGAACGGATCTCCGAAGTCTGACCAGTAAATGTGTGAAGAATTGAGAAAGGAAAGGGAAGATCGATATCAACATCGCCGTGACGAACCTTGCCTTAGTTGCTCTACCAAAGATATATCGATGAGCTCTTCCTTGTCCCTGCGAGAGACGAAATCCCCCCTTGACTGGAATGCGTTGCTTCCCTGACCGACAGGTCTACCGACCATATGACCCTGGCCCTCGATCACCGCCCTTCTAGAGCCACTCGCAGCAACAAAAGCGTCCTCGCGCCTCCTTGATTTAGGGTCGCGACGTTGTGGGCCTTCTGAGGAAGACCCTCTAGGGAGGCGGCGCTTCGAGGAACCCGACGCGGAGATCATCGAGGACGAGATGTTGCTGAGCAAACGAGCGTCGGCGGCGCTCAAGATTTGCTGTTGATCACGATTCGAGAACTGAAAGTCGTCAGGGGGTGGTGAATCAGATGTGTCCGTGGATACGGGCGAGCCAGGATCAGGTGAATTCATGGCAACGATCGTTCAGTACAGCGGCGTCGTGCAATGTTCGTCTTGAGCAGTTATTTGGTCACGTGTTTGACCACAACCTTGCAATGAACGTTGTACCAAAGAGAGCACCATCTATGCGCATTATTGCGCTTCCCCTTGCCAGGCTCAGAACATCACGGAACGTCAAACAAAAGCCTTATCCCGAAGTCAACGCAAATACTATGCTGGTTTTCTATCATTTCGACTTGATTTCTCCATGTCGTGGCCGTGAAGACCCCCCGTGGCATCAAAAAGCGCTGAAGAACGGGATTGACAAAGTTATGGGGATCTGGACTAGTCTTGGGAAAGCACCAAAAGGTAGCTGGAAGGTGGGCATGTTCCCCTCAGACTTTGCGAGAGAGCCTGGAGGTGAATTTACACGAAGGCAGCTATGGACTTACGAATTAGGTGAACGCATAGCTGATCGAATAGATTTCGAGGAGTTGGCACTCATAAATGTAAATCCCTCCTTGGGGCCTACCGTTTCTCTGACCACATCCAACAAACAAGTCAACGATGTTAGCAAAATTGCGAATGAACCACAGTCGCTTCCAAAAGTATGCATGCTGTTTTTGCTTCAGTCAGTGTCATAACGCAACAACCTCACGTATTTAGATACCACTCATCTACCCTCCCTCTCTATATCCAATTTATGGACCAGATCACGCATTGCATCCATCTATTGCTCATCTGCATTCACTTTTGGCGAGCCGTGGGCCACGACATCGAAGGGGATTTTACTTGTGGATGCTTATCACTCCCCTCACTTTACCGATTACGCTAATACGTATGTGCTATCTTCTCTGCACGCAACATTGCTTCTGACCGCTCACCCTATGTAGCAATAATACCCAATTTGCCGTTGTTCTTCTGCATCTGGAGGTCGTGGTCACATTACACAGGTTAGCGGGATTCATGCCCATTGCTCATATTCACTATTTTAACATCGTTCATTCATTTTTTTCGGCTGAAGCTTATAGATCTTCACAATATCTGTCTTCCCTATTACTCCACGGGTTGATAGAGCCGAATCCAAGCTCAGATCTGGACAAACTATATGCGTCGTTCACCTTGTCCTCGAGAATATCTCAAAACCTGTCATCGTCACCTCTTGCATCAAGACTTTCGGAAAAGAAACCCACATCCGGAAACATTGCTGTTGATAGGGAATCAGAGGCCGCGTCTGAACAAGGCGAACAACAGGGTGCATCCCAATTGGCATGCATATTCCTTACTCGTAAGGCGGTGCCTCCTATCGTCGAAATGTTCCATCTTCCGGAGTCCACGGCATCAAGTATGCATCGTGCTATGGACCAAACACGCGGACGCTTAGAGGAATGATCGTTTGTTGACTTGGCATAACGTCAATTTAAGTCATCACCGTCGTGAGTAACTGACGAATAATCAATTGCTATCTATACTTAGTATCATTCTCTTGATTTCCATCACTGCAGTTACAGCCAACGATGTTGGGGCGATTACACATCCACCTTTCCCAACACGAAACATTTCAGGAACCCACCCATTTGGGAAGTGCATGAAATCAGAAATATCAGCCATTGCCCCAAGAACGCCATCAACGTCATTCGATCCAGACTTGTCAATGCACGCCATGTTCCTCATCGCGCCCGGTCATATCCATGCTCTAAAGTATTTTCATCGCTTTCCAATCTTGCTTGCAAAGAGAAAACTGCCTTCCTCGGCGCAAGGATGTCACGGACTGGTAAATAATTCTCCCTACGTATCTGCAGATCCACTTCTTGTAACTGGCGAGCCAGAATGAGCTTTGCCTCTCACGACGGCTGATACGATGCGCCTCGGGTTTAGAATCGCGGAGCGACGACGGTCAAACCAGTTCGACGAAGCAGTCCAACGTGCTGTTGAAGTGCAGCACGGCAGCCGAGTAATTTGTTACATTAAGTCCCCGTGTACAGGTTGCACAGGTATCTGATCAACACATGAACTAAGATGTTGAACGACAGCTCCGATAACGCGAGCGAGGCCACCCAAGGTGTTCGTTTCCGGACGCACCTGTTACTTAAACCAAACGCAGAGTGGTGACGGGCTGGTGTACGTACTACACTTGATCACATGCCTATGATTGATCCTTAGGAGTCCCGGACAGCGCATTATAATTAATGCTTCTGCCACTGAGCATCAGTTAGGTACGAGGGTCCTTCTGAATATCAAATTACGGGGAGAAAAACCAGGCACGATGATCATGAGTTCTGATGGATCATGGATCATGGGCATACTGTCTACCCGGTGCTGCTTGATCAAGACAGAGTATGTATAAGTTGAATATCACACGAAACAGAAAGTAAGAGAGGGGCGCAGGTGAAACCGGGGGCGGGTAGCTGACTGGGATAGCATTGAAAATGTCTTTGTGCGCCAGCGAGTTGGTGTAGAATCCCTAGAAGATACTGACAAGTTCACACTCACTGGGCTGCCTGCGTCACTCGGGCGCTGACAGCGGTTGTCAACTCATCAGCCAAGAACTCGGCCTGCTCGTGTCTGACTGTCATCCTCTGGCCCCTCTTAGCTCCGTCGTTGAGTCTTTGGCACGATACTTACGTCCTAGTAACTGATAACACATTCAAGTTGTCCAAGTTGCATTTCGCTGCGTTTTGGGCACCTATTGTCTGACAGCGCCGTTCATTTGGGCCATATGCCCCCTGAACATAAAACATTACAACGGTAGACTCGATGCCCTTGAAGCTTGAGGATGGAACGAGAGTTCCAAGCCGACGACGACGATCGATCGATCAATCAGTTAGTATATAAGCGCGGGAGATCCCAATCGAGGTTCCGAATAAGTACTAGTCCAATGACCTGTGAATAGTAAGATGATCTGAGTCACTTGAGGCAGATGACACTTGTTACGGAGTTAGACACATAGATTACAAGGGTCTTTACGATACTTTTGCTAGGACTGTTCCAAACGGAGGTTGTTCGGGCAGCCTCTGACTCGGCGGCTCTGGTATGCAGATCTGTTGATGAGTGATGTACTTTGTCGGTACTAATCACCAACCTAATCAGGGATCAGTAGTAGTATCAGCACTCAGTTCCAAGGCCAAGAACGAATAAGGATAGATAAGTAGATGAAGTAGAAATGGGCGTCTGTTGTCTAGTACGGCAGATAGTACAAAGAACTTGTCACACCGTATTTGTCTAGAGCAGAAAATGGTTTCGTGTGTGACTCACAGGGTAGGTTGAAAACAGGCCATGATGTCAGACTCCATGATCATCGGGCTTGGACCATTTGATCATTTTCCGAGTTGGTTTATATCGCTTCGATCTAGGCTCCGTCGCGAGTCCTGAGGAGACCGGATATATCCGAGTGGCTGTACCGTAGTTCGAATGTGGCCGAAATAGATCAATCGATCACTCGCAGTGACAGAGAGGTTGGTTAAGATTTCTTCAATCCATCTTGAGTTTGCTGACGCCAACGTATCCGGTTTTGACAGAGAACACCGTCTCGAAAATAAATTATGCCAATTGCACTTGCGGCTTGATCTGAATCGGCAAGGTCCGAGAGAGTCACCTCCCCCGAGCACACCTACAACTGTTATGAATAACAATAATGCACAACGATAAGCACAGCAGTATATTTTCCGACATTATGCATGGTTATAGTGCTTCTAACCATCCGCTAGGCTGTTTGGAACCTTTTCGCCTATAAAAGCCACTCCGAGAACCTTCATTCCCCAGCACCGAGTTGGACTACTCTCCCTTCCCTTGTTTCATCACTCCTTCTATTCATGATGGCGTCCAAGATTATTGTCCAAGAGACTGTGGTACAGGTCTCTGAGACCTCGAGCGCCTCTACTCGCCAGATTGATTCCAACGCTCAGCATTTTATTGCCTTCGCAGATTGTGATGACTGTACACGGTATCCTAACCGTTGGTCAAGGATCAGGTTTGTCTACCCTCCGAGGTCTCTTTCTCTCCTTATACTTCTTGCTAGGGAACACCTACGAGAGCCAGCTGCTGAATTTCTTGGCACCATGATTCTGGTCATCTTTGGTTGTGGTGGTAATTGTCAAGTCGTTCTATCATCCAATACTTCCGTCTCTGCTAGTCCCAACGGGGTCAGTATTGAAAACTACAAAATCATCAGTCGTTCAACGTTGACATTTTGATGGTAGGAATATCTCTCTCGTAACTTAGGTTGGGCAATCGGTAGGAGATTTTTGCCATCAGGTCGCTAACACAACTGAGACATCCTGTAGGTGTGGCAATGGGTGTATGGGTCTCTTGTGGAATTTCAGGTGGGCATATAAACCCGGCGGTACGTTGCGTGGCATCCCCTAGTGTCATACACTCAGCCCCTCTCAGGTTACTCTTGCCATGGCTTCTATCCGCGACTTCCCTTGGAAAAAGGTCCCGTCTTATATTCTAGCTCAACTACTTGGTGGCATTTGCGGTACTGGTATCGTCTATGCTAACTACTACCATGCCATCAATCTCTATGAAGGAGGGCCCGACATTCGCACTGTCAGCGGCACTGGTAACCTATTTGGGACATATGCGGTGGGTCCTACAGATCCCTTGTTGAATATTTGTGCTAACGGCGACACAGGTGGACTACTTGACACCTGTTTCTGCATTTTTTAATGAGGTTAATTCCACTTTGTTTCGTACACCTCACAAGAGCTTACATATTACCACTAGTTCTTGGCAGCCGTTGTACTGATCATCGTGATCTTGACCGTGACGGATAAACGGAATGGCCCATCCCCAGCAGGTCTTGTCCCTCTTGCGCTCTTCATCACTATCCTTGGCATAGGTGTCGCCCTCGGCATGCAGACAGGATACCCAATCAATCCCGCCCGTGATCTTGGTTCGCGCATTTTGTCGGCAATGGTCGGCTATGGAAAAGCTGGTATGCATGTCATACTTGATATCAACAACCTATATTGATCCACCCTAGTCTTCGACTTTAGGAATCAATATTGGCTTTGGTGCGAAATACTTGCCCCAATATTGGGTATGCAAATCGGAGCTTTGGTTTATGATACCCTCCTCTACACTGGCTCTGATAGCCTTGTCAACAAGCCGTACGTGTTGAATTATTTACATGGATCTTCTCGTCGATGAACGTTTCTGATGTTTAGTGATCTGGAGACTGAAAGAAGGCACCTCGAAGGCTGCGCTCACCATGAAAAGCATGTGGGTGCTGAAGCAGTTTAGCGACCTTTCGTTTTTCCTGGAACAAAAATCATGCTTCATGACTATGTTGTAGCGCGACGTGTTGATCACGGCGTTGAATGTCTGTCACTTCGAACTTTGGTTGCACCAACTTGATTCGGATGTTTGTAATATTATGATTCCAATTTACGGAATTTGTTTCTTGCCATCGTCGTTGAGGCCGTGCCTTGTCGACGACAGCATGCTGTGACCACTACGCGCGAGAGCACAACCATGGTTTGCCAGTGATCACGCGCGGTACCTACTATCCTCCGCCTGCGTCACTGTGACTGGGAGCTGTCAGCGGTCATCAATCCGAATCAGCCAAGAAGGTGACGGCCTGCTCGTGGCAAACTGATATCCTCCGGCCCGGATCTTAATTCCGTCGTCGAGTCTGTAGCGCATTGTCCCAAGCTACTACGTTATGGTGGGAACGGTTTGTAGGAAGTTACCACGAAACCGCTGAATCATTCCGGCGCCCCCCGAGTTAGCGACAGAAACACAAACTTGTCGTAATCCCAGAAGAAAGATGACGTCGGTCATTGGATTTGTCAAGCGGGTCAATGCTGT
Source organism: Leccinum rimulosum (assembly GCA_038091395.1). Lineage (NCBI taxonomy): Eukaryota > Fungi > Basidiomycota > Agaricomycetes > Boletales > Boletaceae > Leccinum > Leccinum rimulosum. The sequence continues at coordinate 5,799 of JBBPOJ010001251.1, read as the reverse complement.
GAGTCGCGAGCAGGGTCTTTGTTGTAGTGCTTGACCCCTCGATATTTGAAGGCGTTCATTAACCCACCAGCACCCTCGAGCGTTGCGGAAAACATTACTCCGCTGAAGTTTGGCATCTTAGGAGCTGCTGCGATTGCACCTCCTGCTCTTATCACCCCTGCAAAGAGCCACGCTGAAGTCGAGGTTTACGCGGTCGCTGCCCGAGACATCAACAGGGCAGAGAAGTTCGCAAAGAAACACGGGATCAAGAAATGGTACGGAGGGCAAAATGGATACCAAGGTACGTTAGTACGGCAGGAGCGTCAACTTCTGTTAGCTGACGGCATGCTGTATAAACGAAGACTTGCTGAATGACCCTGAAATTGACGTCATTTATAATCCGGTAGAATCACCGCTCCGACTTTATACATGCGACTCGAATGCTAACTTGATTCCTTCTTATTCGTGTCGCCAGCTTCCCAACGGACTGCATTACGAGTGGACGATGAAGGCACTCGCTGCTGGAAAGCATGTTTTGGTTGAAAAGCCGAGCAGTGACGTTGCAGAAGATACCCGCCGCATGTTCGAGTTTGCAGAGCAGAAGGGACTCGTTCTTTTAGAGGCATTTCATTACAGGCAAATCATAGATCCTGGTGTTGGTGAACCAGAGCTAACGATCACATAGGTTCCATCCTGCCATTCAACGTGTCAAAGGAATAATTGATAGCGGAGAGCTGGGTGCATTAAAAGAAATTCATGCCGCTCTGTGCATCCCTAAAGGGCTCTTTGCCGACAATGACATTCGCATGAATTATGACATCGGAGGGGGTGCAATGATGGACTGTGGATGCAAGTATCTATTCCTTCTTTGATGGGCGATGCAAGTCTGACATTCATTAATAGGTTACCCGCTCAGCTGTGTTCGCTATTTAGCGAACAGCAATCCGACCGCTGTCGTATCTGCATCTGCTGTCAAACTTCACAGAGATGCCCGTATAGACACTGCAACTTCAGCTACTTTGCTGTTCCCTCCGTCGAGTGCTGGAGGAGAACCCGTCAAGGCAACAATCAAGTGCGATTTATCAATGCCTCATATACTCGGTTTCGTTCCTCGATGGCCCGACGTATCTGTGCGGGCGGTATGTGAGCAGGGTTCGGTTGAGCTTCTCAATTTCGCTCAACCTACATTATACCATACTATCAAAGTATCCCCTGTGGGAAGCAAGGTGCGGACGGAGAAAGCATATAAATTTCCGCCGGGCTCTGGCCTCAAAGGAGAGGAATGGTGGTCCACATATAGGTTTCAGTTGGAAGTCTTTGTCGACCAGGTTAAAGGCCGAGAACCCAACTCTTGGATGACCTCCGAGGATTCGATTGCAAACATGGAGTGGATTGAAAAAGTATACGAAGCGGTATGCATCGCACATTTTCATGCAGGCAGATCCTGACCGGAAAACACTTTGTAGAGCAATTTGGGATCTCGTCCAAAATCCTCCTTCCAGATCCCTCCGGCCTACATTATGACGGGGGTTAGTCAATAAGTCACTGCTTGCGAAAGGGAATACCTTGGGACAATCGGACTGGTCGAGATACTACGGGCACTCTGATGTCACATGTAGTATTAGTTATTACAACTCGCGGTTGCAGCAAACATTCACTGAAATAGCCATAAATTGTTCATTTACTGTCAGCTTGTATGGTTTCTTTTATCTGCATTGACCGAACCGCTTGGCGTCCGAAATCAAGGAGCTCCATGCCAAGGACAGCTGATTCTGCTGTAATGCTGAAGCTTGGTCATCGGTTTTGGGAAGAAATGGAGGTGGGGTGGGGATACGGATGCCAGCCAATGGAGTTGAGCATGTAGAGGTGACTCTCATGCCTGTCAATGGTGTTGGCTTTGCAGGAACGTCAGGAAAGATAGCAGGCGTGAAAGGGGGAGGGGTGGGGACCCGCAGGCCAGCAAATGGTGACAGCATAGGGGCTGGAGCCATTGACCGAGGAGGAGCAAACAGTGGTGGTGTAGGAACCCTCATACCTAGCAATGAATGTGAGGTTGATGGTAAAACGAAATGGGATATATAGGCGGCAAATGAACAGACCAGCAAATGGGTTGATTTCAAAGGGAGGACGCGTGGGACGCAGATAGTGTTGGCATAGGGGCTGGAGCCATCGACTGACGGGGAACACACGGTGGTGGTGTAGGGACCCTCATACCTAGCAGTGAATGTGAGGTTGATGGTAAAACAAAATGGGGGATATATAGGCAGCAAATAAACACACCAGCACATGGGTTGACTTCAAAGGAAGGACGCGTGGGACGCACTGGCAGGCCAGCAGATGGTGACAGCGTAGCGGCTGGAGTTATTGACCGAGGAGGTTCGCGGGAATAGTCGCTTGTGTAAAGGACTTTGAGGCCGAGGATGTCGATGTTATTAGATGACGGTTACGATGCTGTTCTGTAGCTGAAGCGCTGAACTTTCAAATCGTTCGATCGTTCATTGCTATGTTCGGATCAAACTAAGAACACGTACATGTGGTCTCCGAATTCCGAATGCTCTTGACCACCGCCACTGGACCTCCGGAAGCGGATGCTCGGAAGTAGATGGGGATCGATCGACGCGCACGTGTTTCTTCCTCCCTCGCCCTCACGTTCCACAATTTCTTCGACAATACGCTCAGGCTTAGAATCCAGATATGAACTCAAACTCGAACTCAGAGACAAACCAGACATGCGGTTTTGAAAACATCCGAGAGAAATTTGGCCGCTTCAGGATCCTTATCATTGGGCGCGCGAACGCTGGCAAGACGACCATTCTCCGTGCGATCTGCAACACTACCGAAAACGAAAACCCAGAGGTCTATGATGGAGAAGGTAACAAGGTGCGTGCCTGGTTCGATACATACAGTATGCCAGTCCCGGGATGACTGGTTTACGAAACCGTGCGACTAGATTGATCTGACCCAGGTCGAGGGATCCACAGGGGTGAGTATCCGAGTCACTCCATACTGGACTCGGACATGATGCGCATCTTTACAAATGCATGCTAGCGCGGAATGCACGATATCGAGAACGAACTGATTTTCCCGAGCAACAAAAATTTCGTCTTCCATGACTCGCGGGGCTTCGAAGCTGGTTCCGTCGATGAATTCCAACGATTGAAGGAGTTCATTGCCGATCGTTCCACCACAACTCATCTCAAGAAACGGATTCACGCCATCTGGTAAGAGCTTCAATAGTGCGGAAGGTAGTCGTTGACTAGTAGGTGTTACTCTACGGTACAGGTACTGTATCCCAATGGATAAATTGGATCGGGCAATCCAACGCTCTGAGGAAATGTTCTTTGATGAATGTGATACAAGAGGTGAGTTCATTTTGAGATATTTTTTTCGAGCTCACTTGAACGTGTCCAGTTCCTGTTATTGTGTTGTTCACCAAGTTTGATGCATTACTGGCTCGTGGCATGGTTGGACTATCGAGAAATGATCAAAAGCTGCCACGAGAGGAAAGGGTGGCCAAGGCTTATAAGCTCATTGATGGAATCTTTGAAGATGCTAATGTATGGGGTCGTCTCTCTCAATTAAAATATGCACCAAATTGTGGCATTAGAATTGGAGGTATTATTCTGTTTTATGATAAATGATTTAGCTCATGGAATTTCATGCAAGGGATGCATAACTCAAATGAGGGATGTGGCATACTGCTGGAAAATACAGCAAGAGCTCTGAACGAGGAAGCTTTGCAAATGCTATTTGTTTCTGCACAAGAAACAAATATAGCATTGTGTGTTAGATATGCAGTTCAAGAGTAAGTAGTGAAATTTGATTATTCTTCAAAAGCTGATGCTATAATGTAAAAGTGTCACATCTTATATAGACAAGCTGCTTGAATCAGTGCTTCCTGTACACAAGCTTGACATTATAGATCCCGGGAAACTGGCAAGATGGTTTCCACACTTTTGGGTAAGATGGTGTTCTGACTGTGTTCATATCAATTAGCTCACACATACAAATAAATATCTGGAATTATGGAAAGTGAGTTATCATTATAGCAAATGGATGAAAATTGATTCAATATATATCATTTCATTCTGTTCTGGAAATGAAAGAGAGTGAGTTGTGGATTGTGGAATGTGGCAGAGAGTGGTGATGCTGATGATGCCATGTCCATTCATTCTCCATTCTGCTCTGCAAATGACAGTATGTGAGTTGTGCATTGTGGAATGTGGAAGAGAGTGGTGATGCTGATGATGCCATGTCCATTCATTCTCCATTCTTCTCTGCAAATGACAGTATGTGAGTTGTAGATTGTGGAATGTTGCAGAGAGTGGTGATGCTGATGATGCCATGTCCATTCATTCTCCATTCTTCTCTGCAAATGACAGTATGTGAGTTGTGCATTGTGGAATATGGCAGAGAGTGGTGATGCTAATGATGCCATGTCCATTCATTCTCCATTCTGCTCTGCAAATGATAGTTTGTGAGTTGTGCATTGTGGAATGTGGCATAGAGTGGTGATGCTGATGATGCCATGTCCATTCATTCTCCATTTTGCTCTGCAAATGACAGGGTGTGAGTTGTGCATTGTGGAATGTGGAATGTGGCAGAGAGTGGTGATGCTGATGATGCCATGTCCATTCATTCTCCATTCTGCTCTGCAAATGACAGTATGTGAGTTGTGCATTGTGGAATGTGGCAAAGAGTGGTGATGCTGATGATGCCATGTCCATTCATTCTCCATTCTGCTCTACAAATGACAGGGTGTGAGTTGTGCATTGTGGAATGTGGCAGAGAGTGGTGATGCTGATGATGCCATGTCCATTCATTCTCCATTTTGCTCTGCAAATGACAGTTTGTGAGTTGTGCATTGTGGAATATGGCAGAGAGTGGTGATACTGATGATGCCATATCCATTCATTCTCCATTCTGCTCTGCAAATGACAGGATGTGAGTTGTGCATTGTGGAATGTGGCAGAGAGTGGTGATGCTGATGATGCCATGTCCATTCATTCTCCATTCTGCTCTGCAAATGACAGTATGTGAGTTGTGCATTGTGGAATATGGCAGAGAGTGGTGATACTGATGATACCATGTCCATTCATTCTCCATTTTGCTCTGCAAATGACAGTATGTGAGTTGTGCATTGTGGAATGTGGCAGAGAGTGGTGATGCTGATGATGCCATGTCCATTCATTATCCATTCTGCTCTGCAAATGACAGTATGTGAGTTGTGCATTGTGGAATGTGGCAAAGAGTGGTGATGCTGATGATGCCATGTCCATTCATTCTCCATTCTGCTCTACAAATGACAGGGTGTGAGTTGTGCATTGTGGAATGTGGCAGAAAGTGGTGATGCTGATGATATCATGTCCATTCATTCTCCATTTTGCTCTGCAAATGACAGGATGTGAGTTGTGCATTGTGGAATGTAGCAGAGAGTGGTGATGCTGATGATGTCATGTCCATTCATTCTCCATTCTGCTCTGCAAATGACAGGATGTGAGTTGTGCATTGTGGAATGTAGCAGAGAGTGGTGATGCTGATGATGTCATGTCCATTCATTCTCCATTCTGCTCTGCAAATGACAGGATGTGAGTTGTGCATTGTGGAATGTGGCAGAAAGTGGTGATGCTGATGATATCATGTCCATTCATTCTCCATTTTGCTCTGCAAATGACAGGATGTGAGTTGTGCATTGTGGAATGTAGCAGAGAGTGGTGATGCTGATGATGTCATGTCCATTCATTCTCCATTCTGCTCTGCAAATGACAGGATGTGAGTTGTGCATTGTGGAATGTGGTAAAGAGTGGTGATGCTGATGAT
>JBBPOJ010001250.1:0-15188 GCA_038091395.1 Leccinum rimulosum | reverse complement strand
TTTCCATCCTCGTCTTCATTCGAATCCAACTTCTGAAATTTAGTGGCATGGGCCTGACACTGAAAAGATGCGGCCACGAAAATAGGGACAGTGTCACTATTTTGGGCATGATTAGTGACACTGTCACCGGTTAAATGTGATTTTACTTCCCTCAGTGTAACGGTTTGTAGAGGTCCATCTGCCTCCGGTGATCGGCGATCCTCAGAGACCTTGTCAAAAATATAAGTCGTGATACAAAGAATTATTCATTACATTCAAGTTCAGGTGACACATGGACGTACGATAATTTATAAATGATAATCTGGCAATCGGGTACGAGTGTCGGATCAAAGACGACAGATGCCATGCGGTCACAACTTGTTGAATTGTCAAGGGATGTCCATGAGGTCATTCTCACAGTCCGATCACAGCGTCCGCGTCAATGCGGTTTGAGTGAAAATGCCAAGCTGCTACTGTCAGTCGGGTCGATGATGGCGTAAGCAGTTCGGCGTGGTAATCAGACTCAGAACAATCTTATCTTTTCCCACACTTGTTTCCGGGCCTACGATGGTGAGCTCGATACGCAGCAAGTGCACACAGAAATACACTAAAGACGAGACGGAAAGTCGCATACAGTCGATATACCCCAAGCCCTCAAGGATTCCCTCCGCAAGTTTCGTTTTGCGAGGCGGAGCCAAGGGAGTGCTGCGCTCATCGTCAAGATCATCAAGGACAAACTCATCATGGAGGAACAGGAACAATTCGACAACATTTCCATAGAGGAGCTTGCGGAAGGTGATCTCACTGGATCAATGAACTGACTTATTTTATGACGTGTATGATAACACGCCTTGCTCAGAACTCCCCGAGAACTCACCGAGATACGTCGTACTCTCATATGAGCTGAAGCACAGGGACGGGAGAACCTCGTTCCCACTGGTTCTCATCAACTGGGCACCTTCTTCATCTGAGATCAAGCTTATGACTTTGCATGCAAGCGCGTTTCTTGACTTCCAAAATGTTGTACGTACAGTAATCAGACACCAGTCTCGCTCGATCACGACCGGATTTCTTTCCAGGCGGACATTTCCAAGGTCATCGACGTCCGCGACGGTGCGGAGGGCCTTACAAAGGACGTTGTTGATTCAAAACTCCTCTCATCCTGATGTTGTTTCCATGTCACACGTCCAAGTGATCTCAGATTACACCCGTACATTACGGATTCGATGATCTATCATACATCAATGTCGTTTAGCAATGCGTACTCATTCATCGGTTCACTAACCTGGACAATATCGAGTAGTCTCTCTGGTTCTTGCATAGTTTCTGACTCGCTGGCATGGATAATGCGACCACTCATTAGCGCACCTATTTCGCACCATTGATCTCAAGTGACAGAACAAACCTGCAGGCACATGACACCAAATAATTACCAGTATACTTCTAGAAAGGAGAGCGCTTCGAAGCCTTTTGACCACGATCGACTGCTTGTGCAGGTGGGCGCATCGCCAGCTATCACCACTGACTTGTCACAGAAGTGAGAGACAAACTGTCCAACTATCGCTAGATCCAAGCCATTAGTGATGAGGCGTTAGAAGGTCCCGAAGTCCGGACACCGTATCTACATACATTATTCCTGTCGCCGGCGCGTTGTTCCGTTCTTTCTCTATACGCGTCCACGACGGTGAACGGGCCAGGCCATCAATAGTTCCGCAAGGTTGTGTGATTCGCTATCAATTGCCATTATCTTGGCTTGGCGACATGCTCGGGCGCCGACAACGCAGGATAAAACGGCAGTCGTGCGAAGAGATATCACACACGGACGCCCTCGACGGATGAAGGATTTTTCAGCGGATAATCCTACAAATGCAACGAGAATATTCACCTTGTTAGAAACCCTGATGACATGGTGCTCAGGGATTTTCCCGAGGTATATGCGTGCACCCTTTTCCATGTTTGAGTTGTTTGTTCTGCCAATGAAGTCATCGCCACGGATGTGAGTCGAGAGGTGATCGTATATGATCTACTGTTGAATGGCCAATATTCTCCTGGAGAGGCTCCGATCACGAGAAATGTAGTCTTCAAATTGTCCCATTGGTAAACTGGAGGGTCAGGAACCCCCGCTGAGCAGAGAGGTTGCTCGCCGTGTGCTTAACAGTGTCATTCATTGAACTGAGGTTCAAGCTGAAAAAGGATGGCCCGAATGTATACAGTGCGCAACACACTTTTTGTGCTCCATTCTGCTCTCCAGATGAATCTTGGCTAAAATCATGTTGAACATGACATACCACACGATCCCATGCCATCATAAACGCAAATGATACACGCGCGAAATACTCTGGATACTCCCCGTAGGTATGTAGATGTAAAGAGGGAGGTCGCAGCGTCTTCTGGTCCTGGTAAACTTGAAAGAGCCCACTTACGACATCAGAGATTGATGGTAAGTATAGGCCCGTTTAGGGTGACGTCTAAATTGACACATACCTCGGAACATTCGAACCACTACCCACAATCATCAGCTTTACAATCCCCATGAGCTTCACGCTCGTTAGCGATGCTCCAGGGATCTAAAATGAAGACCGCAGTCATAGATGTCATGGATATATCTGACCCGCGGCATAATCGCCCTTGCAGGCTGCGTATTGGTGTCTAGGTAGAGTCAAGGTCATCCCGGGGAGATTTTGGGACGAATGGTCGACCCATAGCGTACCGAGCGCACGAAAATGGTGAAATTAGAGGGACGTACCGTACGTTGCTCTGCATACGTTTCTGGGCTCGTGGAGAGACTTCGTGTAATCCGGTGGCCGAGGATGCGACGAAAATCATCCACCAACTGTTCGGGAGAGGCACTAGGCGATAAGATAACTCTCGCAGAAGTAGTGTACTTGGACGCATCGCATAGAGTCTAGTAAGCACTCACAGTATTAGAAGACACGGAAAATCGTACATTCGCTAACACATTCCGGCGGCGCGATTTCTACAACTCTGAATGAGACAAGAGAGGCATCAGTAACCTATACACTTGGACACCCCCTACCTCGACACCATCGGCCGAGCACTTGCATATAGCTGGCATACTTTGCTAGTTCAACAGAGATGCATACGAGGAACGATCATTAGCCGCGATTATACATGTGCTCTACTCCCTAGGAACGAAAGGATTGGTGATACGCTTGGATGGTGCCTCAATGGTCTGAGGAAGGTGCCTTGCCATTTCCTTGGTGCCGGCGGGGAATGGAAGATCATCCAAGCCTTTGGGTAACACTTTTTCGTAGTCTCCTTTAGCCTGATGAGCTTTCGCTACGCTGACCATCCTCTTCTTAGCATCATGAATTAGGACTTGAGCATCATCGATTCCAGGAACGGCACCCTTCAGGAAGATCAAGTCGAGTTGGCTGTCGACTCGTATCACAGCGAGGTTCTGAACTGTGATGCGTTCACCCCCGAGCCGACCAGCCATCTTTTTACCAGGCCAAACACGACCAGGATCCTTGACGCGACACGTTAAGCTACCCAACAATGAGCCAAGGAAACCACAAACCTGATGTGCACCAGTGGCTCCGGCAGAACGGTGAGATACAGAAACACCGTGACTTGCTCGTAAACCCTTGAAGTTCCAGCGCTTCATGGGACCTTGGAAACCTTTTCCGATACTGTTTAATAAACCACGTCAGCGAACAGCAGGGTGCATGTCTAAATTGAGTCGTACGAATTTGCTATGACATCCACGTACTGTCCTGGGACGAAGTGGACTGCCGACAGTGTGGTGCCTTGTCTGTGTTGATATCAATGTACTGAGGTAGGATTTAGGGACTTACCAACGGGAACATGCGCGTCTGGCGTTACTGGAAATTCCTTCACGATGTACTTCGGAGGCACCTTGGCCTTTCGGAAATGACCCTTCATTTGATTCGTCGTCGTTCTACTCGGACGATCAGACGCGCCTAGTTGAACAGCATGATACTCGGTCTGATTTGGCCGTTTGTACACGACGTTGGCTGTTACTTGGCAATTCTCGAGCTAGAGCACGTTCAGTAACAAGTCCCAGCGACCAGTCTCAAGACATACCTGAAGAACAGTTACAGGAACGCGTACGCCGTTGTTATCCCACATGGCAGTCATTCCTCGCTTCCTCGCTATGAGTCCCGTACGAATCGAGTCTGCTGACCATTTTGGGGCGGAGGTGGAGCTCGACGTGTCGGAATTGGCGGCTTGTGCGAGTCTAGAGACCGTACTATGAATTTTCCTGCATTGTCGTAGGAGCTGGTGCGGATTTTGCGAGAAGGTCCAGAGCCTAAGCATCGTCCAGGTAAGTATGAGCACAAGTTTTACGGCGCCAAGTGTTTTATTACTGTTACCTTTTTAGGAACTAATAAAATTGAAGTTGTACCTTGGTTCCGTTGCATCTCCTAACTCGTATCCTCGATGGAATGGAGCATTGGCCTGGACATGAAAGACAAGAAAAATCAAAGGTCATTGATAATTCGAAAGACAAGGGAAAACAAAAAGAGCACCTTCCCGAGTCAAGCTTGTGGCAATGGCCTCAGTTGGAGCACGGGTCGACTGGCAGAATCACCCTAGTCTCGAAGGACGGTGGGGTTCAATATAGCAGCGTTGTTGACACACCCCATAGTATGTGGAACGCACGCACTCGTCGTTTCGTTCTGATTCGTATGCTAGGTAGGAGATGGTTGCCACTGGGCAAACCGGCAAAGGTTTTCCCTGAGACACGTTCTCCTCAGGTGAACATACAGGAATATTCTACACGCCAGCGCACTGAAGAAGGAGTGAGGTTTATCCTTTTCTATTGACTATGACCGACTGATACGGTGTGATTCAGCTACATTACCTTCGCACCCGCTTTCCGGATGCAGACTTCCCTGGCGAGCTGCTACGGAGTACACTTGAATCGGACGCCAGGGAAATGTACTGTTCTACAGCATTTGACCCTTTCCTCGGAACCCGGCTGGCGACCATGTCTTCTCATCACACCCGAAATGAATCTATTGTTGTTTTTCCAATGGGCGAACTTGGGAGGGAACTTAGTGAGCGAAACCATGATCTTTGCGTCAATTTATTTGCTCATATCCTGTCAGACATATCTCGACTTGGTTTCGATAGTTCGAGAAATATGGTGTTCATTCCCTCAGGGTCACCGTCTTTCGCATTTGAGACGCAGATTCTGCAAATTTCGTCTGCGGTTGAGCCATCTGAATGGATTGCTACTCCATACCGTACTTTTCTCATTCGCACACACACGTCGTCCTCCCTCTGCCGCCTAGAAGGATCAAAGGTCACGAGAGAACTCGACATTACGAGGTCCGAGGCTGGAGACGTTCCAATTGTGGATTCCAGAATTCTAGCTTCCGGTCCTGGCATTGTTATTGTCAATCGTAATGGAAAGATATACAAGTGCAATACGTATAACGGCGGCAAAGCGATGTATGTTGCAGTTTCCGCTTCTATGGCATGCTTAAACCTGTTTGGTCCAGGCAGCTAATCGGAGCCCATGAAGTCAGCACTGAAAACGACTTTTGGCAAATTGGTGTCACTGCACGGGACGATGAATGCTTCCTTGCGTCTTGTAAAGCTGTCAAGCATGTTGACTTGAGGGTATGCGTCCGTTTTTTTCTGTAGGTAATCTCTCATTGCGATCTCGCAGTCAGCGGGCGCGTTTGCGGACGTATTTTCCCTCGACCACCCAAGCGCAATCGTGACATCTTTTGATAGCCCGATGCACGACTACATTAGTCGCATCACCACCACTTCCGACATGATATGGCTTGATGATCGCTTCCGCAGGAGGCCTCTATTGAGCTTCAGACACTACCGGTGTTTTGATCGCACTCTTGGCTCACTGACTGCCAACCTTCGTGATGGTACGTCTTTGTCTTGAATGACGGAAAGTGCATTTATTGGTATTTCTAGCCTCATTATCACTATTGACGTCACGAACAAATGGTTTGGTCACTGTGTATGATGTCAGCAGAGGTTCTGACAAGCTCTTGCATTGTAACTCTGTTCCATCTTGTCTGCCTCAGGATGGATCGATGTTCACAGCATTCGATGGGCACGCACTTGTCGTGCCGCCCTCACGTGAGGAACTGACGTTCCTTCGCCTCTGCCGACGTGGGAGCATTTACCGACAAGATGTTCGTGTCACTCAACTCGATGAAGACGGGTCCGAAGCTGTTGACAAAGGATATGCTACGCATCAATGGGATGAAGATGTACAGAAACTAGCAATGCAAGCCGATGAGCTTCGGACTGACTTTGGGCCGGCTGGAGGGAGACAATACACAGAAGTTGACCTTCGCGGCGCTTACGAGAGTTCGTTCTTCCGTGCCCACAACAATGCCTCTTCTCATGATGAATATAGAGATGTTTTCAATCGCGAACGATTCTGAAGAGGACATAGATGGGAACACTTTCGACGTCACAGTGTCTCGATTACCCGAAGCTTGGAAGGAGATCGAGGAAACTACTGAAAGTATGCTAACAACGTAAGGTGATTTCTTCTTCGTGTCTCTGTTGACTGACTTGAAAAAGGTTCGATGTTATATCTGGTGCTCAGGACGGAAACAACCATGCCCCTCGGACTGACTTTCTCGCCGGTGGCGATTTCAATGCAAAGCAAGCTTTCGACACTTTGATGAGTGGTCAGTTTCCCACCCAGGAGCTTGTCGGCCTTGCACGATGGCATTACAACATCCAAGACACGACGATTCCTGCTGCTAATGACGACTCTGTTGACCACAATGCTTTGCATGAACGTTTGAAGGAGCTCAACCTCGTGCATGAAGTCGAGAGACATGACTCTTCTGTGCAGCGCGAGACGGAAGCCCGGGAGCGCTTGGTTCTTGACTTGGCGTTTTCGAATGACGTGTATTCTACTCGGCCAATCGCGCTCCCCTCTATCGCCGGAGGTGAGACAACACCGAATGCTATGCCACCTCTGGGGATGTCCTACAGCGAGGAGCCTCCTGAAATCAAGTTTGGGTACTTTCGCCCGGTTCGGAAGGCAGGCGCTGACCACTACGCGAACGGAGAGGAAGACGGTGAACAAGATGCAGGGGTTTCGAGTCCACTTGGGGTGCGACTTTTGCTCGCCGAATGGGAATTGGGAACGGATCCGAAAGACTACACTTACCGCGACCCGTATGGAGTTGTGGATACAGACGCACAACCCATACCACAGTCTAGGAGATTACCCGCCGCTCCGCCTACGACACAGAAGAAGCAGATACAGCCACAGAGACCGCCGCCTGTCGTTGCCGTGGCTAGTACACAACCTCCGGTAGTCCACACTGCTGAGCGCCACCAGGGGCAGATCACACACTCACAGCAGCCATTCGAACCAAGCTGGGATGCGTTTTCGCAGGAGCCGATGACAAGTACGCAGGTGCTCCCAGGACCCTTTGGAGGTCGTCCGGGTGCTGGAAAGAAACCAGCCAAGAAACGGATAGGAGGGTTTTGATGTTGCGGTGTACTGTATACCTTACGGTAGAGATTGTGTGCATGAGAAAGTTAGGGGGGAGGAACGGATGCGAACAGACTCAACCAAATTTGGCAACGTTTGTTTCAGCGACTTTTGAAAGGCGCTCAGATCTCAGATACTTACCGGGGCCGGTGAGCAGCGAGTAGTACCCTATTTCCGATAGCGTGCTTCTTCCTCCCGGTCTTCAACGTTCACAAGATTCACGAGCGAAACCATTTGGCAAGCCCTCGTAGTTGACGCGCAAAGCGCACAAGACTGGGCTGTACAACTGGTCCAGCCTTGATTTGCGCTCCATGGATGGAACCAGGTCGGCCTTTTTCGCTTGGCGGGCTCAGCCTTTTTTGTGATGAGCGCTCATACTGCAGATAGCACGCCTCCCAACCCTTGGTTCGACCCTGTGAGCTGGAATGATGCTCTGAAACGTATGTCTCTTTGAGAGTACACTTCCGCCTCTCCAGCCTAAGACGTCCGTACACAGGAAACAAGTCTGCAGTTTCTGGTCTTTCAGCCAGTTGCATATCCACAGTTGTAGGGTACCCGGTGCGCTCCCTCTTTTGGAAATTCGAACTTTTTCTTTCTGACCATGACCGTCCCAGTTGGACTCGTTGAAGTCGAGGCTACAGACCAATAAAATACGGGTATCCGTTCCGAAGCTCGCAGGGCTGGTATATCAGGAGGAGGGTGTCAGAGGTTTCTACCGCGGTTTATGGATTCCACTCGTCACTGTATCATTTGTTCGTGAGTGTTTCCGAATTCCTCGCACGGGCTCTTAGTCACTGAATGTTTTGAAAGGTGCTGCATCGTTTACCGTATACAGTGACGTGAAAGAGTATTGTCGCAACCACCATTATTTCACTCGGGATAGGTTGTGGGACGCCGCCGTCACCGGTGGCATCGGCGGCGCACTGTCTGGATCGCTCATTTCCTTTGGGAGCGCACGTGCGTCACATTTGACTTCCTCTTTTACTGTCTGTGGCTCATTTCCGATGGTCATAGCATTCGAGCTTGTCAAAGTAAACTTCATTACCGTTCGAGTGAGGCTGGCACCCTGATGTCCAACCCACTAGGTCCGCAGACAACTCGAGTACAGCATTGCAATGAGCAAGGGACTCCAGTTGGACAAGGCACCGGGCACGCTAGAATCCGTTCGCGATATATTTAGGACGCATGGCCTATCCGGTCTCTACATCGGTTTTCGTTTGCACTTCAGTCCGTGGTTTTTGTTCGTAGCTCGTCGTTGTACTCATGCCTCCTATACAGTTCGCGACACGTTCGGTACAGCGTTATACTTTTTTGAGTATGACGCCATGCGCCATATTCTTGGCCGACAACGTTCAGGGGAGCAAGGTGCTCCGCCTTCCTGGTTGCCGATACCCGTTTCTCTCATGCCCTTTGCGTGTGGTTCGCTTGCTGGTGTTACTTCGTGGGCACCGATTTACCCGCTTGATGTGTGAGTCCTGTCTTTGAAACCGTGACCAATCCGATCGACGACGACGTTCGGCAGGGTTAAGACTAAAATTCAACAACGTGCCTTATCTGGCTTGCCGTCCAGAAGTGTCTGGGTGACACTTCACCGGCTCATACGGGGTACGCCGGAACGCCAGCTTGTCATACGTTTTGCTCATTTGCAGTACAACAGGCCCCGACCCGAAGGATCCCAAACCGGTGCTTGCTGGGATAGCGCGAATTTATCAAGGTCTCGGTGTAAGTGCCTTGCGAAGCATCACCACACACGGCCTCTTGTGGACTTTTTTCGATTTCACGTCGGATTATATCGATCACTTACCCTGATTCCGCGGCCTCACCCACTGACTGATTATCCTTACTTATCCGCTCGGCGGCGAGAAACAGACCATCCCCAAGCCATTGGTTCACAACTCATAAATTACATAGACCCACAGTTCAACTGTATTATAACACCATTTCCACATGGGCCATAAATCCATAACGCAAGATAAAATGGGCATAACATGAACATATACATATAGAAAGATACCATCCACGTTGTGAGAGGTGGGCATCGAACGGGTCGTTCCACTTTGGCTAAGTGTGGTACAGTGTGACGCTAGTTCTGTTCTGCCACTCTGCCAAAAGCGTGTTGATCGCGAATACCTTGGTCGTTCCATCAGCAGTGTGTATGAGACGGCAGCAAGGTGGGACGCACGAGCTGACAGATCGGGTCTAAAGGCACCCGATTCGCAGTGAGCGGGAGTATCTCAGCGAGGAGATGCTGGACAAATTGCCACCCAGCTGGTTCCAAGGCAAATTGTGGTCCGAGCTTGTGCATGAGGGCATATATGACTGCCACGGCATCAGGCCAGGGCACCATTGATGCAATGTGTTTCATTCCTTTGAGAGCAGCGCCGTGTTGAAATAGGCCAGCACGGTACAAGTGGCTGATCATGGCGATGACGGACATGACTTGCATGAACGACTCCTGGCTAGATATAGGCAACGCTTTGCGAAGTGAGACGGCGGTGTACTATTTGAAAATGCGTGAGCTCGCGACCACGAGATCTAGCAAAAGACTCGAGATCGTCGTACCCAGCGCCAGGTGAGCTTCAGCCTCTCGATACAAAGGCGATCGAGTTGCTCCATAAAATGCTTTTGGGCCTGGACGTCCGTCCGTTCCAGACGGGCGGCGATCCCTGACACGAAAGCGACGATCTGGGGAGCGGCCACGTTCGCGTCTTTGGAGCGAGATTGGATACGCACCCAGTGCGCGTACACGGCCGTGGCGAGGCCACGCGCTTTGGCCCGCGTTGGGATCCCGACTATCTGTAGCGCCCGCGCTGCCATGCCGTCGATCGGTGGGCGGTCTGATAATAGGACGGAGCGTCTGAAGACGCGGGCAAAGTGGTCGTCGAGGATCCTTTGCCACCGGGGCATGTCGATCGCTTCGATCACGTTATCGTCAAAGGGCGCGAAGCGCGTACTGGGCGTGGCTCGCGTCGGGGAGTCGTTGTTCGGGGGTGCGTGCGTCGATGAGGACGTGAAGTTAGGGGCGTATGGTACTAGGAGGCGCGTATCCGACTCGCTCGCGCGGTGAATTTGTACGGATCGTTTAGGGGATGAGAGCTGGGAGGACATGGTGGGTCGGTGAATGGGAGTAAGGAGACATTCGAGGCATCTTTTGTAGCTGTGGAAAGAGAGGAGGTCAAAGCACGAGATCTAACTTATGCCTTTCAAAGGGACTTTAATTTCCAGGAAGAGCAGAATAAATGTAAGCCGGGGTAGCTCAGCTGGGAGAGCAACAGACTGAAGTTCTGGAGGTCCCGTGTTCAATCCACGGTCCTGGCATTTCTTTTTTTGTGATTGACTGGCGTTTGACTAACTGATTGTGCAAAAGTACAACGTATAAACCATGTCAAAGCACACTGACAACTCTTTAGGCAATAGTATACTTTCCATAGTCCTTCTCCGGCTCATAAATCTATATATGCGCGTCAATCAAGCACGACAGGAACGCAAAGGAGCATATTCTCACCTCCCATCGTGATGCAGGGAATATGTGCTTGTTCCTCTGGTACCAACTTCGTTCTACGACTTTGCCAGCGTGCGACTCATCCTTCTCCTTCGTGGCATCAGCGAGAAGGCGGACGTCGTCATGGACGTCAAAGTTGAAGAGCGGTCCTGACTTTCCACGGGCTTTGTTGACGATGAAGTCGTAGAAAGTATAATGCTGTACATAGATGTCAGTATTATGGCTGTTGACGCCAAGGGTCCACATACTCCTGGTATTATAAGATCCTCCTTGAATATGAATCAGACGACGAGGTGATGAATGACACGAGAAAAGTCTTACTTTGACGTACATCAAGTTGTCGACATTAACTCCTCTGAGCTCGGGGAACTGCTGTCGACACTTTTCCAAAAAGTTGCTAATGGTGTCTCCTTTCTTACACTTGACAAGGGTTGAGAAAGGTAAATCAGAAGCATCATCCAAAGGACATACGACGACGGATTTCCTGTGTCCACTACCGTCCCAATACGAGTAGGTGACCTCGATTTCCTCCGCTTTGAGTTCCTCCTGTTTTCGAAGCCACTCTTGGCGAAGTCGCTCCCTTTCCCGTCTTTCTTCTTCTTCCCGGTCACGGTCAGGAAGAAAGGACGTGTCGACATTCGGATTTTTTCCGAACTTGGTGCGTTTCGCTGCAGGTCCGCCGTTCTCCCCATCTGGAGTCTGACGAGAAGACGACTCTCCGTCACCCTCTTCGTCGTCCATCGCGAAAGACAGCGTCGACTTTGCTTTCTTACGCTTCTTTACCTTTTTTGTTTCCTCTCTAAACAAATGCTCCACGTGCTATCAGCCGCCGTTCCTCATCTGCGGAAACGTTGACTTACTTGAGCTCGTTCGTGCGCGCTGCTTCCCGCGCCTTCGCTTCTTCTAGCGCCTTCCTCCTCTGTTGGAAGTCCTCCAAGTGTACGAGGCCGATAGTACTGTACTTGAGGGTGTCTTCCATAGAATCATTTTGTCCGACAAACTTGCTGGCCGAAGGACGCGACTTTTCGGTTTCGTTGATGAGGTTTTGTTTCTGTCGCTCATACTCTTCGCGGTTCTGAAGGCGCTGCTTGATGAGCTCGTCCTGACGACGTCCCTCGGCTTTGCTGGTCGACATTTGCGGGTGTGTGAAACCCGGTCGCTTGGCAAGTTGCAATGTTCGGTGCGGAGTGTCAAAATCTACTCAAGCTCGATCATGGTTCACGTTCTCGGCGTACTCTTGCCCGACTTGCAGTATGCAAGAGTAAGTACTACACACCGCGCCCCGCGTTTCTTATTTTTTTATACTTACGAGTAAACCAGCAAGCATTGACCAGATTCTACGGCGTCGGTAACAAGACATCCCACCGACTCTGCGCACGACTGCAGATCCACGACCGCCAAAAAATTCGCGACCTGACACCGACACAGGTCACCGAACTTGCCTCTTTTCTCGCGTCCCCCTCCACCGCAACGCCGCTCCGCCGTATGCCGCTCGCCTCGACCGGGTACATGCCTCCCGCTGTCTCCACGCCCATAGAAGACATTCGGCGCACGGCTTTGGAGGGCTCGGTGACTGGTCCACCAGATCCGCTCAAGAGCCTGAAGATCGAGTCGGAGGCGAAGCGAGTCGTGAGGGAGAACATTGCACACTTGAGGATGATCGGAAGTTATGTGGGCAAGCGGCATGCGATGGGTCTGCCCGTCAGAGGGCAAAACACCCAGTCGAATGCAAAGACGGCGAAGAAGCTCAACAGGGTCGGTCGGTTTGGCTGAACGGGTATTTTTTTTGGCACGCCATACAGTATTATTTCGTTATGGGAATCTCATGCGCGTAGAATCCCAAACGTGTGGGGTGTTGTTCACAACAGGTACAGGTGAGTTCAGTCGTCGCCTACAGGCATTTCTTCTTCCAGGTATTTCAACAACGTGACGCGAATCTCCGTGCTTTCGTCCCCTCGCAGTACGTCCGACAGGAATTCTGCCTGCACCTGCATTTGTACCTGCCGAATGGTGGGTGAGGTGTATGACGCGTGGAGCATTGCTACATACCATCTCCAGAGCTCCCCTGAGCACACCGCAAAGTACATTGCTGAACCATATTCCACCCTCGAGAGCCTCTTCTGGCAGCTCGACGAACTCTGCCAGAGGGTTCTCATCGAGAGTGAGAACAAAGGATGAACCAGCTACAGCGCCTTGTTGCTGAACACTGCTCGGTCTGGATGCTGGCGCGCTGTGTGTAACCATTGGGGTGATGTTCAGAAACGATTTGAACCCGACCTTGGAGATGCATATGATTTCGGCACGGTCTTTGAGAGGGGGTCGTGGAGACGCACCTTGGCCACGACCTCCCCGACTTCTCTGAAATCAGCACACCGACCGAGAGAGCTCCTCGCCAAAAAGTCCTCGATCAGTCTGATACCGATGTTGTAGCCCATCTTTTCGAGCTGTTTGTTGACCTCGGCATAGTCCTCGTAGTCCTGAATCAGCTGTACGACGAGCGCGCCATAAGTGAGCGCGAACAGCTCGGCGTTCTGTTCTGGTAGATCAGTGCGACCGTGGGTTGGGATCGCAAGGCACTTGCTTACTGTTTTCTCTGTGCGGCTCTTCCAGAGGTCTTCACCGATGGCCTTGTATTGCTTGCTCGTCGTTGCCATCCAAGATATAGATCACGTGCGGCTGTAATGCACACACGCCTGCAGTAATCATCACTTGAATCTAAACTAATCATGTCAAGACCAGAGCTACAAGCACCACCAGAAATCGTACGTCCGCCTCTCCTCGATCCATGCGTCCGTTCACATCCTTTTAGTATTACGGCGATGCCGAAGCCAAAAAGTACACCACAAAGTGAGCGAGTTTTCGTCCTTGCCGAACCAACGGAGGTCCTCGACGGCCACATAAAAAAAAGCACACGAAACCAGCAGATCCAAGCGGACATGACCTACCGCGCACTCGAACTACTCAATCTCCCACCAGATCAGCCCGCGTTCCTGCTCGACATCGGATGCGGGTCTGGGTTATCGGGGGAGATACTCGACGAGGAGGGGTATATCTGGGCGGGCGTCGATATCGCCCCGAGCATGCTTGGTGAGTACTCTCTGGTACACGCCGGATCTCACGCTGCGATTTTTTTTAAATTACTTTTCCGTCTAGAGGTTGCTCTGGAACGGGAGGTAGAAGGCGATTTGTTCCTACAAGACATCGGTCAAGGATTCGGGTTCCGTCCGGGTAGCTTTGACGGTGCGATCAGGTAAAGCCATCGATGCCCCCCCAGAAAAACCCCGACGGTGATCTAACTCGCCCCACAGCATATCAGTCCTCCAATGGTTGCTCAACGCAGAAACCTCCCATCCGACATCGTCGCCCCCACACCGTCTCCATCGATTCTTCACGACGCTCTACTCGGCGCTGCGCAACCCTTCGCGCGCCATACTCCAGTTCTACCCGTCCTCGGACGATCAGATACAGCTCATCACGTCGATAGCACAAAGAGCGGGCTTTGGCGGCGGTATCGTCGTCGATTATCCGAATTCGAAAAAAGCGAGAAAGGTGTTTTTGTGCTTGTTCGTCGGGGGAGGGGGAGGTGGAGAACAGCAGCAGCAGCAGTTGCCAGAGGGTCTAGAGATGGAGGAGGAGGAGGAGCGTGTACCATTTGAGAGAAGAAGGGAAAAGGAGAGGAAGCGCGATCGCAGCGGGAAGCGGAAAATTCTCAAGGACAGGGATTGGATATTGAAGAAGAAAGAGGTATGTAGGCTCTTTGACCTTTGCACACTAGTACTGACATCACGTCCCACAGTTGTATCGTCAGAGAGGGAAAGAGACCGTTCCTCGAGACTCAAAATATACTGGGCGGAAGCGCAAGCCTATTTTTTGATTTTTTTTGTCTCCATTGGACACTACATAGGGACATGTATACTATATACCTTGTCACGTCCGTCTGCCCACGAAGAGCTCGCGGGACCCCGCGACAGCTTCCTTGGCACTGTTCCGGATAAATAGACCCTGGAGAGTGGCCATGCTTATCCTACGCCTGTGGCTCATTTCCGTCGCCGTCAGTTCCTCCAGTTGTCGTCCCAAGCGATCGATTTCTTCTTTGGATAGCTCGTCGCTTTCCCCGTAAAAACGGGTAAATAGTGTCCCCGCCTGCGTCGGCGAGGCGTCGTCAACCAAGACATTGAGGTCGACGCGACCCGGCCGGATGAGGGCTGGATCGAGCTTCTCCAAATG
>JBBPOJ010001249.1:0-15204 GCA_038091395.1 Leccinum rimulosum | reverse complement strand
GGGGTATCCAGTACCTTTGCGGATGTTCCCAAGTCGTCGATGCCTCCAGAGTTACGTTTGCCTTTTCTAGGGACAATGCACTCCCTGGCTCACGCTGGTGGAAACAAGTCAACCCTCGTACCTATATTCCTCTGAATGCGGTCTGGATCGTCGTATTCCTGTCTGCAATATGTGGAACGCTCTCCTTCTCAGCGGCCGGATTCGACTCGCTTGCATCGTACGCCGCATTGAATACCTCTTGTCGTCAATCGTCTAACTTTTATCTTGCCCAAAGTGCCTCCGTGATCGGGTTTTACATTTCCTATGCCACCCCGATTTACTTCCGCATAACGTCCGGACACGACAAGTTCCAACCTGGACCCTTTCATCTGGGACGATGGTCTAGATTGATTGGGGCGGTGGGTGTCATATGGGTTACTTTCATGGTGGTTATGATGCTGTTTCCCTGGACACAAACACCCGGCCCACAGACAATGAGTGAGTCTTTCCGTTATTTGGTGTCGTGAGGTCTCAATGAGATAAAACACTACAATAGATTATTCTGTGGTGATCGTCTTGTTCATTTTCCTCTTCTCATCCGGTTCCTGGATTTTCTCGGCTCGGCATTGGTTCACCGGACCTATACCCAACGTAGACGTCAATGCTGAAAGTGAGGAAAAGTGAGGTTGTCACTAGGAACAGTGTTCGGGTCCCAGCCAGGAGCTCCATGTCTACTCGCCCTACCTTATCAATATGCAACGAGTACAGTAGTACTCAGTCAACTGTAAAGATTGTCCACAAACGGTTACGACAACCAAACCCGCCAACATGGAATCATTCAATGTACCTGTTCATAGTCCTCAAATTTCAGCGTGTAAAATCGCTTTTGGGTTCCCTGTATCAGGACCACTCGTGAGCCCATCCGATTTCAGGTTCCTATTACCTCGGCGCGGTAAGTACTTCCATCTGCAATCTTTCCAAGGGGCGGATCTACGCCCTTCTTGTAAAGGGAGCTGCTTTGCTGATGCACTCTGCACCTTTGGAGGAGTAGAAGTAGGAGGCGGCCACCATGATTTCAATCAGTTGTCGACCGCGAAGGCGCAAAATCGGGACATCTCTCATCATCCATCGTTATTACGTTCATCCAATTTACTATGACAAAGATGCCCCAACGAAAGTAGGAGCGACACAAACACCGTCCTTGGTGCGGATTCTATGGACACCTTTGGTCACAGGATTGATCCAAGCAGCCTCCTTGGTATCTAGAGTTGTGAAACCTTAATGTGCGGAGAGATGAAAAAATGTTCAGGCAACAAGCTCAGCAAGACCCATACCTGGTTGGATAGTCTCAAAGATTTTTTTCTTGGGGTTCAATTGAGATATTGGTTGGGCATCTGATAGCATTTTGGAACGAATAGATGTGCAAAAGGATCGATGAGCGTACTTTCATATTCTGGTCCTTCGAAGTATACGCGCTCGCCGGGTTTAGAGCCAGGGGGAGGCAGAATCAACTCCACACCTCCTTCTTTCCCGTCTTTTGACGTTGCCTATTATAACAGTGTCAGCTTTGGGACACGTCAATCAACAAAATACGCACGGCAAGAACCATGGCGAAGCTTTTCACGCCACGCATACTCGCTGGCTTGAGATTGCACTAAGTGGGATCGAGTTAGCTCTCAGTCAAAAGTCACTCATTTCAGAGAAGAGCATCGACGCACAATCGCAACGAGGTACCTGTCGCGCATCTCTTCTATGGGGATGAAGTTAACAAGTCCGGATACTACCGTGCGAGGGCCCGTTTCCTCGCCAAGATCTATTTGCTGTAAATACCAATTCAGACATTGAAAAACGGTCTGTGATTCGAGACTGACTTCGACATAGAGACTGTCTGCATCAGGATGCTTCTTCACTGATAAACGGCTGTCAGCGTGGGCGACGTGTCTGCGGACATCATACATACCATCAATAATGTGGCCGACCCGCAAGTCTATCATGGATGGTACAGGTTCTCCAGCATCTTCAGCGGCAGCTTTTCCACCACCAGCTCCTTCCTTGTTCTTCTTGCCTCCATCCTCGGATGAAGCCACATCCTTCTTCTTTTCTTTTTTGACCTTTTTCTCTTTGGGAGGCTCAGTAGCAACTTCCTTTGCGTCGTTTGCTACTGCAGCTTTCGCTCCTTCCGGTTGATCGACAGTCTTGGGCGCCTTTTCTTTCTTCTTTGATGGCTCTTGCTTTCTCTCGACCTTGGGAGCCGATTCAAAGTCAAAAGGCACAGTGGAGAACGCAGGCAACAAAGCCTGTGCCGCGGCTCTCACGGACGGAAGCGTCTGAATGTGGTCAAAATAGCGCGTGATCGCAGGTGTCCCGTAATACTGAGCGGGCTGCAGCTGCGACTTGGACCAGAGTCAGACAGAAGCGTCGAACAGCATCTAAACATACATGACATACCAGCGTCGGGTGAAGGGCGCCATACAGCGCGACGTCAGCGGCCGTGAGGTAGTTGTTGACAAGGTACGTCCGAGGGACCAGGAGGGATTCCAAGTCCTTGGATGGTATCGCGCGCGCAAGCCGTCAGTTGGGAATCACGCGTCGGGCCGACGAGCTCACCGAGAAACGTTCAGATTTGACGACATCGCCCGCAGCGACTTTGTCTATCCAGCTGACCACTTCCAGTTTGTCGTTGTCCGTCTTTCCTGCATCTGCTTGTGCGTTTGTAACCAGATCTTTCAATGGGGATGGTAGCTTCGAGAGCGATACTTCGTAGGACATCTTCCTTGCAGTGAGATGGTACCTCCAAATAGGTTGATAACACAATCTAGTCAGCGCGTTCATCTGGGACAAATCCGAGTCATCCACCCGGGTGGCGGTGCACCTGACTCCGGGCTCGGGCATGGACACGCTCGCGCTGCAATGCTGGATCTACTGTACGGACAGGAGATATATTTCCATCTTCCTTGTCAAGATTCCAGGGTCGGACACTCTCGAGCTCAAAGAATCCATAAAGAAAAAGAACTCGGTGTACTTTCATGACATTCAAGTTGATGCCTCCAGTCTGTCTCTTTATCCCACCCCACTTCCTAGTAGAGACGACGAAGGTTGGGAATATCAAGCTTCCAAGTTCAATTGGTCCCTACTAGTCATACTTTCCTCGACCATCGATGGCAAAATTATTCCCCACTTTCTTCAACAAAAAATCGCCATACATGACTGGCTTATAGGCCTCCGAGTCGTACGTGTCGCCATTTGCTGCGATGGCACGCATTGCAGCCGGCAACGGTTTGACTTGAGCCGTGAAGTTCGGCTCGAAGAAAAACGGGATCCTCGAGGAGGGTCAGTAAAGGTCTCTATATGACAAGTTGAGATCGTACGAGACACTGCAGGAAAATCCACGACCGATCAGCAAAAGCTTTTTCCGCGAAAATACATGTACCATACCGATAATTCGTTCCTTTGTGCACTACCCGATGCAACGTACTCTTGTACAGACCATTTGTCCAGATCTCCCACACTACACAACAGTGGGTGAGCGATCTTTTGCTGCTGCAGATGGACTCACTCTCGCCAATGTTGCAGACGATACAACCGGGGATGGGATCTGCGTTGATCCAGAATCCTTCATCACCCCCATGTTCGTCGGGGAGTCCATCCAAGACTTCCGGGACATGCCCGCGCTTGCGTAAGAATACTTGTAATGCTGATTTCGTGGGATCTGCATAAAGAAGACTATAAATCGATTCGTCAGAGGGTACGTCTTCGATAGTCACGAAGTCGTGGTTACGTCAGGCATCCGTAGTCCCTGTGAGCAAGTCAGATAGTTTCTCCGAGAAGTAATCCATTACAAGTACTTGTGTGCCCCGCAAGAGAATCCGTCGTGGTCATCGGGAAGGGGCGGATAGCCTACAAAGTATATGGGGGTCAGTATATATGTCGCTCCATCCTGCACGGAGACTGCGTACGAACCAATGATCCGCATCATCCAGAAACTGTCATCCACCTGAGCGCGGAGTGTCTGCCATTCCTCGACGTCCATCCCTAGTCCATACGCCATCCTGGTGACCCACTCAGTCGTACACACACTCCATACGACATGGGCAAGAAAGATACTTGCGCCTCCATCAGGATCATCCCAACCTTCTGCATCTTCTTGATCCATTTCTCATACTTTGCCTGGAAGTCTGGGACACTTGGCCACTGATTTTCTCCCCCAAGCGGTCGCGACTTGTCGGGCTTATCTGCGGGTTTGTAAAAGTCGATACCCTCGTGATTGTCTGTCTTGCCGTTCGTGACGTTTTCCTTTAACCTCTGGTAACCTGCGATTGGTGCGAAAAGAGTGAGTGGTTGTGAACAGCAAGTTGGGGTACGACTCTCAAAGCGTTGGACCGCACCTCGAGCAAAATCTTGGTGCCTTAGCGAGATCTTGTCTTTCTCAGCTTGTGGTAGACCAAAGAACTCTCGTGCGAGGCGCGTCAGTTCCTCTCCTTCGGCGGGGTCGACGCACTTGGAAATATCTAGATAAAAGAACCCATATTCCACACAGGCAGAGTGCAGCGCCTTGGAGACCGCTTCCCGTTCCGCGTGATTGGGTGACGATTGGGTTTCCCAGTAGGGCGCGATGTTGATAATGGGTAGACGAGAACCACGTTCAACGCTTCCCATCTTCAAGACGTTGCGTCTAATCGCAGCGGCACGCTTAGTGACTCGGAACGAGTGTCGATTCGGCGTTTTCAGCCGTTCAAATATGGTGCGTTGATAAGATAAGATCGGTTAAAAAGACACACGGTGACAGACCCTACTTGTAATTGCAGAGACATTTGTGTGGTGGTTCAAGGCGAGTTCGCCACGACAAGTCAAGCGATGTGTAGTAAATACATTTTGGCTGAATGAACGACGCTGAAAGGCTAAGAGTAAGACCCGTTTTCTGGACGCGTGTGCTGTGAATAGATAGTGCGTCCCGGATTTTGTACCATCCGCCCAAATGTGTTCTGAGATTCTGGTATAAAGGCACTAGCTGGACCTGTGAACTGACCAGGCCATGGAGGAGTGAAAGACGATGGCGTAGAACCACCGGTATGGTTCGACGTCGGTGGTGGCCGTCTCGGTGATGCTGAACCAGGCCAAGAGTCTTGGTCGCGAGGATGCGCGAAGCCATTGGTCCCGGTCATCTCGCTCTCGTCGTCATCCGCTTCGTCTCCACGGGCAGCTCTTGTGCTCCGTATGACTCTCCCGCTAGAACTTCTGACTATACCCATAGTGGGATCATCCGGCGCATTGACAGGTCCTGACGGCCTCGCATGTTCGCCTTGCAGGCTCGCATTCGCATTCACATTCGCACTCGCTTTTTCTTTTCCGTTCACTGAGCGATTTCTGGGTTTTAGTTTTCCGTTGAGGTGACTAGCAGACGACGCTAGTCCTGGTAAACTTGTTTGGGTTGCCGAACACATGGCAGGATTTGTCTCTAGATCCTTCTTTTCTTTCGTCTTTCGTCTATCAAGTGCTTCTGCGAGTGACATTGGTTCGGGAATTGTATCTGAGAAACCATCAATGCGTGGTAATGGATAGGACCAAGTGAGAAATTACCTTGAAGAAACATGAATTCTTGATATTGTCGGGTTGAGGCCGCTGAAAAGACGTCAGTGAACGAGGTTTATGCTGGTGAGGCCAGGCTAACCCATGTCTACGTAGTTGACGATATTCCGATTGAATGCAGACGCTTGGCGATGGCCAGCCTGAACCATACGTTTTATGAATTCCTCCTGAAGGATAGCATGAAACACTGAACTCAAGACGACAAGGGGTCATTTACCGTTGCAATGGATAGGACAAAAGAAGCCTCCTTGGACATGGTGAGGTTGGTTGTGATGCCTTGGGAAGCAGAGGGGAACTCGGGTCAACAGCATCCATTTCCGGAGGGGAGAAATTGGACGCACCATCCGCCTGGACTATGTTCTCGACTCTGGAAATAGGCAGCAACGTCGTTCCTGGGACGCGTTCCCCCATTGTTTTCCCTGCTTTCTTCTGAGAAGCGGACGCGTCGGCCCCTTGGTCTGACTCTGTGTCAGATTCCAGTTCGTCCACCTCCACCTCGCCCTCGGAGTCTGTCGGTAGGTTGTATATGCCAGAGCCTTGCGCTTGGGTGTCTGGATCGTCTTGTTGACCATAGGGATACAAGGAGGTTGCATGCGTCAACACGGAGTCGCCAGCATAATATGCAGCCATATTGATCTTTGCTAGACCGCGCCTGTGTTGTGCGGAGGGTGTCGACGCGAGGTTCTGAGAGTGTGTTGTGAAAGTGAGGGAAAGTTGGGAGCGGGGTGGAAGGACGGAGAAATGTGACGAGGGTTTGACCAGGGCAGCGCCGGCAGATGTGAACGAACTTGAAGCGGTACTTGTAATAAATGTAGTACATCCACGGGAACCTCGACTCGTCACATCATCCCACTCAACCTCAGCAATCAATTCAACACATTCCCCATACTCCAGGTATCCAGGATATCAGAGGGAAACGTATAACGAGTGACTCGCTTTGCAAGGGAATTATGTACATACTGTACTAGTTGGCTTCAACCGACAAAGTTTCCACAAGAGTCCGTCGTTCGAACATTCACAGTTATATATCGACTGAATACTACTCTGGTTTCTCGTCAGATGACGTGTCATACAACTCCCGATCTATGTTGGGTATGGGTCCCTTGAACCAATGTCTAGCAGAAAAGATCCAAGAACCCCCTGAGAACAGAAAGATGCCCATAACGATAACAACAGCATAGTCTTTCACTGATTGAGCATTGTCGATGAAAACGAGGCTACAGTGAACTCACTCATTGTCTGTGAACCCACAGTTTGGGAATAAGGGAACAGCAACATCGCAACCATGAAGGCGACCCATGCAACTGCTATTGCCCCAATAGGTCTAGACCACCTTCCGAGGCAAAAGGGTCCAGGTTTAAATTTATTCTTGCCAGACGTGATGCGGAAGTAGATTGGGGTGACATAGGAGACATAAAGCCCGATTACCGAAGCGCTGGGGAGACTGTCAAATGACATCGCACGGCACAAGGAACGGTACGCACGATGCAAGTGAGTCAAACGCCGTCACCGAAAAGGAAAGGAATCCACAGATCACAGAAAGAAGGATAACAAACCAGACGGCATTAACTGGAGTCTGGGTATATCGATTGACTTGTTTCCACCATCGTGAACCTGGTAGTGCGTCGTCCCTGGAGAAGGCAAATATAACCCTGGACGCATCAATAGTTTGGGAACATCCACACAAATACTACAGAAACCTCAGTTAAAGCATGACTGAGTTTGGGAACGTGCCTACCTGAAGTATCGTGATAGACACCATAAGGGCCAAGGCGCCATTTTTGCCCAGGACGTTCAAGAACACATCACCGATAGGTAGTGCGAACTTTGACTGCAACACATCCGGAATCGAGTAAGTGGCGAACGATATTGAGATGTACATTAAGAAGCCAAGGATTTCAGTCCCCAGGACCCCAACCATGATAGCGATCGGAGCAGCACGAGCCGCATTTGAGGTTTCTTCAGCAATGTGAGCAGCAGAGTCATCTACACGACATAAAAATCGTATTCGGAGCAACAACTTAAAGTTCAAAGTGACTTACATCCCGTGAGAGACCACATGGGTGTGGTAAATGCCAGAATAAATGCCCAACCATCTGCACTGTATGAGTTCATGCGCACTCATGGAGTATAAAAACCTACTGTCGGACCACCCAGTATTATTTTCAAATTTTGTGAAGGCGTCTTTAGGAGACACCATCCCTCTCGAACGTACAAAGAGTGATACAATAGCTGAGATTGACGTGGCCACTGCAAGAATGATTGAACGACAACACTGAAGTCATAACGCAGTCGCCACGTACTGATGATAATGAGAACCAGCACTGTCATGCGAGCCAGAACTCTCGTGCCAGCCGAGCACAATATGGCTTGCGTTAGATGGATAGCGAAAAGTATCCCATAACTCGCTCCGGAACCCAGAACAACCGCACCGTCAGTAGCCATCGCGATGCTGGTCGTGATCAGCTCGGTACTGAGGACAGATTGAGCAGGAGGGCTAATAGTTATACCGAATGGTACATACCAAGAGTAATTGATGGAACAAATCAAGGTCACTTGGCCCGTTATATTAGACCATCCAGTAATCCACGAAGCAAGTGCGGATCGTTTTTCAGAAGCCATCTTGGCGGAAAAGTAATAAAGTCCGGCACTCGTCCTTTTAGCAATACTAAAATCAGACTGCCACAGGATTTAAGTCCTAAAGACCTACGGCATGGACGACGCGAGCTCTGCCATGGAAGCCGCGACACAGGTGATAAAGATGCATGGGATAAACCAGCCCCACACCATGGCAAAGTGACCACCTTGCAGGTGTGTTAGGAGGGAAGCAGGAGCCAGAAAAAATACAACTGACCGGATAACAGAGGATAAGAGTATCCGGTGGTAACACCGCATGAAACCGCCATTATGGCAAGGGAGAACGAGATGGTCTCGAGGAGCTAGAGGTTGGTATTTGTTGGTATCGTGATTGAACATCAAAATTGGGTACATACCGAGAATTCTCGCTTAAATTCGTTCTTGTAACCTAGCTTCCGGAGTAAGGAGTTGTCGGCTTGGTGAACGGAGGATAGCATCTCCTTGCTGTCGTCAATGGAACTGGAAAGTATCTCGACATCCTTTAATGAGCTTGTCATCCTATGGTGCGTGCAGATAGCACTTCAAAGTTCAGCGGTCTGGCATTCGGGTTTATAGTGGGCGGGCGGTCCCCCGCAGGTGCAGATAAGCAGCTTTTCCCAGAGATAAGGAGGGAATAAGTTGACCACTTTCTGCTCATCATGTGATAACTCTACAGCTTGGGAATGGCGAGGACATGGTCGTTTGACATTAATGATATTGAACTTGAAATCAATGACGTTCGGCTAACTCCGCCTGCAACTCTAACCATGAATGTCGTTCGACAATTCAGCACTTCGGTGCGGGTCTGTGGGTTCATATCCAACATTGGGAAGCAACCCATCCCAATACCACCCAATGTCTCCCTCACTCCAAATTCCACTTCCCTCGCCGTCAAGGGACCTCTAGGTCAAACAACCGTCCCTCTCGAGTCATACATGCAACTTTCATTTCCCCAACCGAACGTTTTGTCTCTCGTCGTCGAGGATGGCTCTGTCAAGCATCAGCGTGCCATGTGGGGCACGACGCGATCACTTATCAATAACGCCATCACCGGGATGACCACCGGCTTCTCTAAACCATTATACTTGGTCGGCGTTGGATACAGGGCTGCATTGGAGGACGACCCGCGGGGGACCGTCGCAGGCGGAAGCGGCAAGAGGCTTAACCTCAAACTTGGACATTCGCACAACATCTTTGTACCCATCCCTCCTCACATCACTGCCGAGGTTCCTTCAGCCACGAAAATTGTGCTCAGTAGCACGAACAATGTTGCCCTGGGCCACTTTGCTGCCAAAATTCGAAGACTGCGACCTCCCGAGCCATACAAGGGCAAAGTGGGTTCCAATTTTCGGCTATTTGTCTCCCGCTCACATTCCCTACAAGGGTGTCTTCATCGGTAACGAGACGATACGCCTAAGGGCCATCAAGAAGAAGTAGACCATATTTACCCATGTCGAAAATATACTTTTCTTCACTTTTTCGTTGCGCTGGAAAGAATGACTGGAACCATGGTGGTCATCATGGACGACTGCTCACTATCCCAGGTCCAGGTAACTATGAGAATTATATTCACATCTTTGAACATCCCATCAGGTTATGGTGGCTTTGCATGTAGGATCACTTGAGGGGGTAGTGAACTTGCACATGGTCATAACTTTTGCAACCTATTTGCGGACATGCTCAATTTCCCTTCGTGCCTTGAAGACACGCGTACGGTCATTTACTCTTAATAACTTGTTCGCGAGATTGTGCCTTGCAACCTAGGTCAACAGACATCGAAGAGGACTGTTCTACTGCTGCGTCATTTCCCGGAACCGATAACTTCGCAGGTTGGAACTGTTTCCTCCACGGTCACAATATCACGCCCTGAAACTACATACTTATCCAATGGTGCCCAGTCCGGTACCTGCTTCCCTTGTTACAACTGATAAGGGATATTGATAACAGCAAGTACTATGTTTACACGATTACACTACTCTGAGTATTGCTATTTTCCAACTGCGTCCCTCGCCGAATTTGCCAACTTTCGCAGTGATATATCATAAACAACTGAGGGAGCCATAAGAGAACAAACAGGACAGATAACATAAAACCAACCTTCTTCGATCTTCTTGAGATCGTATTTAAGGCTATCAAAGCGTCGCCGCAAGGTGTCATTTTTCAGATTGAGCTGAGAAAGAAGGCATTTCAGTTCCCGCAACGAAGACTTTGAGAAGCGCTGGTAACCATGGAAAAACCAGCAAAGATGTCTTTCACAAAGACCGAAATACGAAGTGGTGCTTCGTAGTCTCCAAGCGTCACTGCATTGACGGCAAGCCGTGACTATAAAAGTGGTGAGTTGAAAACTCATTGCTCTACTTTCGGAGACGCTGAAGATCAATAAGCTGCATTTACCAGCTCATTGACAAGGCTGATGAGCCCGTGCAGATAGTCCTCCACAGCGATTGAGAACCTATCTGCCCACCCTTCTTTTACTTGGAAGGTATGAGTACACTGACTTGGCAGAGCACGCAGCAGCAAACAGCTCACTTCCTAGCACCTCGCTAGCTTGGGCAAGCGTGATGAGGGAACCATTTCTCAAGTACTCCACTAGGGCGGCGGAATATATCGCTGCACGGAGAGAATTTGACCACATGTCCTTCCAGCGCCAATATTGATTAGGAGGGACATTGGATGCGAGAGCAGCGGTGATAACATGACAACTGCGCAAAACCGGTTGGACCGAATCGAGCAGCGGCGGCACTTTAAGTTGACTAAGTTAGATGACAAGTGAAGAGGACGATCGGGGACAAACCAGCGTCTCTGGGGGTGGAGTGAATTTTGTTCAAGATCCCAACCATGAGGCGGGTTTGCTTGTCTAGATCAGACACTTGATCCTTGATTTTCTTTTACGGGTCATCGCGTATTCTTGTGTACAATTTTTTTAAGCGCCATACCTCTCTAATTTCGACATCTTGCTCGAGGAGTTCGTTGAGATGATCTACGTCCTGTGCATCCATGTGTTAGACACGTGTTGGCGCTTGTCAGCCGTGGCAAGTCACTGGACTCGGCTCCGACACACATTTGACCATTTGTGGAACACTGGCTTGAAACAAGCTTGAGTCATTCCACCTTACACCTTTTTTTTGTTCTAACTTCTTTCATGACCACGACTAGCGAAGTCGACAATGTCAAAGCCATACTCGCCAAGCTTCGCGACGCGCCCGTCAATTCAGCGGATTGCTCAGACTCGACATTAGCTCCAATCTTCGCCTATCTCATGAAGGTCCCATCCAACAGTTCAGACAAATGCTACCATTGGTTTTGCTCTCGTGCGGATCAGGTCACTGTCAACGCCGCCACTTTCCTCCTTCGGTTGTTCGCCTATGCCAGCCCCAATGTAAACGAATGGAGAACTAGGATGATAGGGTGCTTGGCGGGGTGCTGTGCTTGTGTTAAGGCCTTTTGCGAGGCCAAGGCTACCTCTCGATCAACGTGAGTTCTTTTGTTCTCTTCTTACGATCGGACGGAAAGATTGAGGCAGATTGCTTGTGTTCTCACTTTCTGACCACGGTCAGACATGATGAAGCTTGTTAGCTGACAGAGAAACTAGGTATTTCGGGGCATTTTCAGATGACATCCTGCGGAGATTCTATGAGAGCTTTGACGCCTGGGAGTTGAAATTCGTGAAGGATGGCCTAGCTTCGGCTGGAGTTGGTTCCGGTTCCGCACGATCTGACGTGGGCAGCGTGCCGCCTGCAATAATATACCATGCGGTCTCGAATTTGCACATCCTCCAGGATCCTACCGTCCTTGCAGTAGGACGTTCTCGACCCTCAGTCTCAAGTTGGCCAACAGATGTTCCACCTCCCGGACTCTTCATTCTTATGTTTGACGAACTTCCAAACGTGAGACAGTGGTCGAGGTCTTTTGTCTCTGGTTGTTCCGAGATCCCCATGGCCAAGGACCATTTCGTCACAGGACATGAGGTAGCACTTCGAATTATATTTAAGACCATCGCGAAGACCTCAAGTCCAAACGGTGCCTCTGTGTTGCACATGTCTTTGATGGAGGGAGAAACGTCTTCCGAAGGCTCTTTTCTCTTAACGTCAGAGCCAAATGAAATATGGGCCGGGTTTTGTCAGGTTCTTCGTCAAATACCCAGTGAGATGTTATTGCGTTCAATTGGAGGAGCCGATTGTCGAAGAGTTGTCACAAGTCATTTGCATGATGTGGGTCCCCGTAAGTCCATCAACTTTCATGTTTCAATGCATGTCGACTGATTCAATTTTTATTAGAGTTTGCGCACATTCTAAAGTGTCTGCTCTTTCTTCTGAAGCGCCTAAATACTGGTCTTTGGAAAGGCGAGGCACCCGAGTTCCCGCAGGTCGTGTTCGATTCCATCAAGGACAACCCATCCTATATTAAATTGATCGAGGAAGTTGTTCCCCCAGACGAAAAACCCTGGTTTCTTTCGTGGTTTGGTGAATATCTACTATCGCTGAAGGATTCTGGCGTATTTGGCGATGCGCTCGCAAAAATTATAGACCTGCTTTGTGAAGAGCTCCAGCACGAAAGGTTCAAGGACGCTCGTCCTGTGGTCATGTCCGCTGCTATACGAGTTAGCTTTGAGTCCGATATCTCTGATAACATTTAAGGCTAATACTCAATAACAGCTCCTCTCTTTACTGGTCCGTAAAAGTCAAAATGAAGAACTGGCTCGTCATCGTCAGGCAGTGTCCACTGTCTTGGATATTCATGTCGACACTTTCGTATCGGTTGCTTTCGGGCATCGTTATGCAGACGATGAAAAGTGGAAGGCTGCCCGCATTGCAGCTCGTGATCTTGTAACAGCAAGCCTCGCGCGAGACGTGCGAGAGATCACAGGCGCAATTAACCAGTCATGCGTATTTCTTGCTGGTCACACCGACACCTTCCCCGTATGCACCGTGCGGGAGGATACGTGGACGAAGACATACGAGTCCTTGCAGACGAGTGATGCAGATGGTGCTGCCTCTCTCCTGGATCTAATTGCTCAATACGCGCATCTGGACGTTCTGAACGCCCGAGCCTACAAACCAATCTTTTCGAAGCCACATGCACGAGTCGCCTTCGATGCCGTCAATCGCTCTCTACAAGCTACTAGACAAGGCTTTCTCGAGACCATCTCCAAATTTGCCAACTACAATCAACCTTCTTTCTTGCGCGATGTTCTTCGTCGCCCCGAGGTTGCTAGGAACGTCATGACTCTCATGTTATCTCCAATCGATGATGTTCAAACCACTGCCAAGACCCTGGTCGGGCAAACGTTTGATGTGGACGTCCGTCTCGATTGCTTCCGCGCACTGCTCGCAAATCTACCCGACCCCTCCCTCTCTGCCATTTTCGGGTTCCTCGAAAAGTTTGTTCGATATGCACCCCAAGTGACCGAGGCGTGCAGTTTGTCGAAATCCCTCGTTCAATGTCTCACAGACATAATCGAGGTACTCTGCTCTGTCCCAGATGGTCTGTTGCATTCAAACGATTTCTTGCGACCTGAAGATCCGCAAGGTCCCGCTGCTCAGCTCCCTCAGCTGTGGACACTCATGACGCAGGCCATTACGGTGATATTCAAACGAACTCCTCTCTGGGCAGACTACTTCGAGATACCCGACATGACAGTATGGATGCGGGACGCACTTATTTTTGGTCGGGATATGCTGGCACAGTGGAGGGTCATGGAATCCGCCGCTGTCGCATTTAAAGATGGGGAGTCTGCTGCGCTATCTCGGAAGCCATCCAAGCTATCTCGGGTGGGGAAGCGGATGATGAACGATCTTCAACCTGTTCTACCCGAGCTAGCACGGTGGCTTCGATTATCGGACGAAGAGCTACTGCATCAATCGTTTGCTCTTATCCAAACTGTCTTGGACTGCTTCCGGACAACCGGTGTGCCGCCTTCAGAAGCAGGTCTGGCGAAGTTGAACAAGCACGTGGATGATGCTCGTAAGAAGACGCAGGGGGCTCCGAGGACTCGACTCGACTCGACTCGTGTAGCAAAACTCGAGGATGCTCTAGCAGCGTTCGAGAGCGACGATGACGACGTTGAAATAATCTCGGTGACGACTGCCAGTAGCCGGACTACGGCTCCTGCGCAGAAAGAAGCCAAACCACGCAAAGAGGCGCAGACCACGCTCAAGCCATCGGTTACCCAGAAACCTTCAAAGACTCCCCTCATAGACCAGGTCAAGGTGGAGACACCTGCGTTCCCTACTTTCCAGCGGACACGGGTACCTGCCGTTGCTGGACCCAGTAATCCACCTCCGATTCGCAATGATGCACCTAAAGCACCACAGCCGATGGAATTATCTTCCAGTGATTCCGAATCGGACGCAGATGCTGGGGGAGCAAAAGGTTTGGCAGCCCTTGCCAAATTCCAAAAGTCCCCCAAAGTCCGCAAGCCCGCTGAGAGGCGTCAGATCAAACTACTCAATGTTACGAATCAGGCCAAGAACGCTACAATGGAGCGACTTCATCGAAGGGACGATGCACGTAGGAGAGCAATGCGGCTCAGACCAGATATTTCTGGGCTTCACCGCGTCCTGTTATCCTGGGATTATGATCATGATGGCCCAGATCCCCCCTCACGAGGAGCAAAGCCAACGCTACTTCATATCCCAGACAAATTTACAGATCACCAGCAGTATCTCAGGGTATTCGAGCCGCTCCTGCTGCTCGAATGTTGGGCTCAAATTGTCCAGTCGAAGGAGGTGCATCAGCCGTTGTACGAATGCAAGATTTGCTCGAAGCAGTACACGGACGATTTCGTTGACCTCGAGGTCACCGCATCTGAGGATCTGCCGAAAGATTGGCGTCTGTCCGAAACAGACGTAGTTCTCCTCAGACATCCTTCTGGGAAATTTTCACTCCTTGCTAAAACCCAATCATTTCGTACTACCCCGATGGGTGCACAAATGGCTCTTCGATGTTTCGTACCCAATGGAGTTGATCCTGGTTTGCAAATCAACAGTATCTGGACTGTGAAGAAAGTGTTTAGGTATGTTG
>JBBPOJ010001248.1:0-15217 GCA_038091395.1 Leccinum rimulosum | reverse complement strand
GGGGATCTCCTCCAGGGTTGTTCTCTACATTTGAAAAGGACGTCGAAAGCGAGGGCGGGTTCTCCGCGTCGAGCGCCCACATGGGCATCCACGTCTCACGAAGCTCCGCTACCGCCGAGGCAGCTGCCTCCCCCTCTGAAGCTGGAAAGAACCGCTCGACGACGTCGGGCTGGCTGAGTGCCTCCTGTACCTTTTTGCCTCCCGCCAGCTGGAGAGGTATAGTCGGACATTTGATTGCGCGACTTCGTTCGAGGGCTAGGCGTGCCGTCCAGTGAGCCTCGGTGGGAAGGTCTGTTGGGACATATCCTGCGCGGAAGTAGACCGTCGAGATCTCGACCGAATCGGAATTAGAGGCGGAGGTGAGGGTAACATGGAGAGTACGAGAGGGGGGGCCAGAGACTGATGCAGTGGTAGCAAGCTCGAGCAAGGTTTGGCGAACGACGCGGATGGCATGTCTGGTTGCGTGAAGCGTGAGCGAAATCGTCGCATATACGCGGACAATACAGACGTACTTTTCCAACAATTCGTATTCGAGCCAACGTTGATCAAAGACGTTGCGCTCGTTGGGCTGTACCACGAATAAGATATACGCACTGCAAACATAAGTAAGGGTGAGGGATAGGAGGGGAGCGTCGCACCTTGGTATCCCGTATGCTTTGTGTGCTTCTGCGAGTCCGCTCGCGAGTCCTGAGGTGGTATCGTTTGGGGGAAAGTTCTCCGACTTGAGGTGAGGTGATACGTGGTGGTAGTCCGTCAATGCGTAGAGGTATCTAAAGCGACCTGCCTCATCAACGCTCACACACCACGCTGCGACGGTCTGTACCTGTGCATCGCAGCGACCGTGCCACAAAGCGGACCAAACGAGGAGGATATCGTGTTGAATTCTACCTGTTTGAGACCGAGTGTGGGACCATCGCCAGCATGAAGGAGATAGTCTGAGCGAAATAGACCAAGATGCAACGGCTGGATAGCGTTTCTGAGTGAGTTCAACGGCCCTGTACAGTACGGAAAGAAGTCCACCTGAACGATGCCTTCCTCCCTGATGTCCTTCCACCCCTGCCACAACCTTCTCACGAAGTCGTCTGCCTGCCCGACTCCCACTTCTGCACCCATGACCTCATCTAAAAA
The DNA here is from genome assembly GCA_038091395.1 of Leccinum rimulosum. NCBI lineage: Eukaryota > Fungi > Basidiomycota > Agaricomycetes > Boletales > Boletaceae > Leccinum > Leccinum rimulosum. Next base: position 14,089 of record JBBPOJ010001248.1, on the reverse strand, counting down.
GTCGGTATCGGCAGCGATGCGCGCATACAAGATGTTATAGATCGACTGCAATCGCTGTGCTTTGTGGAAGAGAGTGCGGGGGACGGGGGCGGGTAGGAGTGATATCGGGGCGTGTATAACTGAGGAGGGGGTCGGTGGTTGGGAAGCGGCGGGCGGGAGATACGTAAGACCATGTGCGAGGGCGTATGTGGTGGCGTGATGAGCGAGGGTCGCGAGCTGAGCGTCGGTGAACGACGGCGGCCACTGTGAGAAATCGAACGAACTCATCGTTGCCGACAACTTCGATGAGTTCGGATGTATTTATCTAGGACACTAAGATAACATCACATGACCACCATCTTCTCTACCAATGGCCACCACTGCAAGGTGAGCATGTCTCCCTTTCATCCGCCGCGTTGCTGAACAAAGGACACAGATCACTCGCAAGTTGCATCTTTTGCAAGATCATCAAAGGTCGGTGTTTTTCACTGCCCAGATCTTGTCTGACCCCACCCGCAGGCGAAATACCCAGCTTCAAGCTCGTCGAAACTGGGCTTTCGTACGTACTACAGCGCGATCTCCTCTAAAATAAACCCGACACTCGCCCGATTTGTTAGATACTCCTTCCTCGATATTGGCCCGCTTTCCCAAGGCCATGCTCTCATCATCCCCAAAGGTGATCGCTCCTGTACCATAGGCGCCCAGCAGACTCTCAGCGTCACATAGATCACGCCGTCAAGATACACGAGCTCCCAGACGAATACCTCGCTGACGCGATCCCTATCGCCAAGAAGATCGCTCTCGCGCAGGGGCTCGAGAACTACAACATCCTTCAGGCGTGTTTGCATTTTCATCGTGTTAAATATGTCTCTTATCCGCTATACATAGAACAACGGACGCCTAGCTCACCAAGTGGTCGATCATGTCCATTTTCACATTATCCCAAAACCCAACGAAGCCGAGGGGCTCGTCATACTTCCCGAAAGCTGGCCCACAAAGGAGGCATCTCTGGACGAGCTCAAGCCTTACCACGCTGAATTGCTCAAAAAGCTGGAAGCCGTGGGCAAACTGTAGGAGCGCACGTGTGAAACTATCGAGCGTAAGTAGATGAATTAATGACACGTGGGTCAGAGTTAGTCCCTCAGTGAGGCAGGATGAGCACTTTCGAACGGCCTTCGATGGCTCGACTCGGATTCCCTAATAGCGGAGTCTTCGTCCTTCTGCTCGACCACGTTTCGAGCTATAAGAGGCTTTCCTCACGATACCGTCGACTTTTGTCCGGCCATGCTTCTTTTTACTGCGCAGAACTACGGAGCGTGGCACCAAAGCCTTCGTGAGTCCCAAGTATCCATGTAGATAACGTCATCTTTCTGGACACGCATTGTGGTCAACCATTGGAAACTAACTCATTGGTTACGCGTTTTTATCCACGGATGTCCATTGGATGCACCAATTATACGCACATGCATTGGGCAGCGGATGCAAGATACTCAACACTGGAGCCCGTCCTCCGTGGCACCATATTCCGTCTCGTGAAAAAGGTGACCCTTCTTTCCTCAGCCTCCTCTTTTGCGGCATCCGCAAATGCAAAAAAATTGCGTTTTGGGTTCTTACCTTCGACTCGCCTCACGAATCGCGATCCTTCTTGCTACAGCGATCTTGATCCTCGTGGCATTTCCATTCAATCGCAGCCTCATCTACACTCTGGTCAGCTACGGTCGTTTTCCACCACTATACCCCTATCACCGTCAACTGGAGCTGGAACTACCACATTACCAGTCCTATGAACATTCAGATGTCAAGTACTTATGGTCACCAAATCATCCATATAGTATGTCAGATAGTATGCATCGCAACAGACACCGCGCTAATCATTGTTGCAGGAGTAGGATGGGGAAATATCATGCAAGATTACGTGCTAAACTATGTCCTTGCATACGCGACCAATCGCTCGTCAGTAGCTCCTACACCGACGCAATTCGTTGCTAACGCCAGCTCCAGCTTTGTCTTTGATGACTATACGTGGGCCGTTGACGGCACACCATACTCAGATTTAAATGGAGAGATCATTCCATCCCGCATCCCTCTGACTGCATTTATTGACGGTAAGGAATGCTCTCCGGGGTCGTACGGGTATTGAACACAATACAAATACTTAGGTCCGCTAGCCGGTGGGTTGTTGCCTCCAGACGACCCCGCTCCCCGAGCAGTACACAAGGATTTCTTCTACAAAGTTTGCCCGAATCCGACAATCTTGCGATTATCTGATGTTAGCGGCTGGGGTGAATCAGACACAGTCAAATTCATCATCGACAAATGGGTGGAAAAGATCGCGTCGATCGCGGATCCTTGTTTGCAGTTTGAGGAGACCTCTCGAGATCATCAAATATTCAACGTCCAGTGCGTTCCTCAGAACATTTTCCACACATAATTGACGGCGTTTCGCAGAGTATATGGTCAAAAAGAACGCCTTCTCAGCATTTGGCCGTACATGTCCAAATTGCCCGTTTTGTCTCATTGGGAATGGTCACCCTTGATTCACGATGCGTTCGAAGCAAATCGTGCAGTCATTTCTCCAACTTCGTTGTCCTCGCCGGAAGGCCATGATTCCAGAGGCAAGGAAGCCTCAACTGGTCTGCTCGTCATCCATGTGCGGAGGGGCGATTTCCACAGACACTGCAAATTCCTCGCTAGTCAGAACGCGGACTGGAGCGCGTTCAATTCCTTTCCGGAGCTGCCTGACAAGTACGACGGAGTTCACTCTGATCCTCGACTTTCGCGAGAGAATCACGATGCCTTCATGAACCGCTGCTATCCCAGCATCGAGTACATCGTCGAAAAGGTCAAGACAGTACGGGATGAATGGCAGGGGGAGCCTCTCAAACGTATCTATGTCATGACGAACGGCGCTGCTTCGTCGGTGGCGAGCCTCAAGGCAGCCCTGTATGATCTCGGGGAGTGGGATCATGTGGGAAGTAATCAGGATATGAGCCTGACCTGGGAACAGAAATTCGTTTCACAAGCAGTCGACATGATGGCCGCACAACGAGCGCAGGTTTTCATCGGTAACGGGGTGAGTCGACCTTTTCTCATGATCTCCCGTTCGCGTGAAGAAGTCTGACCGAGGGGTCGTGACAGTGGTCCAGCCTTTCTTCGAATATCGTCATGCTTCGTACCGTGGATGGACTACCCCCAGAAAGCAATCGATTTTGGTAACGATCCATGGACTTTAGACAGGGACTTTGGTCGGTTGTAGGACTGTTTTATATACTACCTCATACCTACGCCATGCATGTAGAACGGCCTTAATTTATGAATTGTAACTTCAGGGTCCTAGTGACTCGTTGTTCGTTGTTGCTTGGAAATTTGGGGGAATACCCGGTCACGACTCGTCAGCAAAGCTCTCTCCTTCACTGCAACGCTACTTCCAAACAATGGTCCTCCTTCCAGTGTACACAACCTTTTTCTTATACTTTCGCGAATACAGTCAATGAAGCTTGATTCTATGAATCCAGTGTGTGAAGGAGACTTGACTCACCCGTGTGGCCGTGCCAAGCTTTGCCATCTGCACATCCGAGTCTGAGGATGGGTCCAGAAGTCGCCGACCCGAAGCGATCCATGTATGGCACGGTATAGGAAGGATTGAATTGGGCGCCGGATATCAGGGTGTCTGGTGCTGCTCCAGATCGTTGCGTCCAGTTCCAGGTTATCGCACAGGTCGTGGATGGCCTGTCGCGAGTCGTTAAGGTTGTGTTGGGCAGTGCGGGTGAGCGGTGTGGTTTTTTGTTTAGAGATCGCAAGGTATGCTAGGCGTTGGATTAGGGTGGTTAGTTTAAGTCCTGGTAGGCTAAAGTCGGGTGGGACGTGGGCGTTGATGTCGACTCATTTCCACGCACTTTATGTCATCGTCCAGGTCAATGTCTCCACAGATCCGCGCCACCGTGACGACATCGGACGTGTTTCGTCCAGAGTTGACTTCTTCGGGAGCCACCTCATGATTCAGTATCCTGAGCTACAGGTGAGGCTCAAGTGCACGAGACGCCTGCATCTGAATTCTGCCGTTGCTGTAGCTAACCGTGGCCCCACCGGGTGTAAGTGAATGACGTGCCACAAACCTGTTATGCTCGCTGACACAGCCTTCCTTGGAAAACGGCTCATGCACATGTCCGATCGCCAACATTCTGAAACTCTCAAAGTCCCTGGACTGCGGTGCTGTGTTACCTGGTTCCACGACCGTGTTACACAAAAGTAAGTACTGTACGGCACTGTAAAAAGCTCTTCCATTTTTCAGTCTGAGGCGCCTTCTAGAAGTTGAGCGCTTCCCATTATAGGAAGTTCTCACTCACACCGCCAGTACACCGCCCAGTGCATCGCCGGGTGCGGAAGGGTTTAAGTATCCTAAGTCATCTGGTTTGAAGGTCAGTACACCAGTAATGGCCACCCCAAGGCAAGCTGAGAAAAACGAGCCTATCCTCCGGTCGACCGGGCATTGTTGACGATCAAAATCTTGCAGATCGTGTCTCGGTACCTGCGTGTTTTGCAAGATCGTCAAAGGTAAAGCTTCCCCCATCACGTCCGTATTGATCCCGTTCCTGAAACGCCGAACTTGCAGGAGAAATTCCCAGCGTAAAGATCGATGAAACAGATCTCTCGTGCGTATCACCTTTGTTATCCTTGTTCGCGCGAATAATTTTCGGCTCGTAGATATGCATTCCGTGCTCTTCCTCCAGTCACTGAAGGCTACCTTCACGCCCTCGTCATACCCAAATGTAGGAAAGGCACGGTTATACTCATTACTTGCGCACTCATGCCATCTCTGTTCGACCACCCATCAGACCATGCAGTAAAGATGCACGAAGTTCCTGATGAATACCTCGCGGACGTGATGGCTCTCGCAAAGAAAGTCGCTATAGATCACAAGCTCGTGAATTACAACATCATTCAGGTCTGTATATACCCCCCCCCCCCCCCTTCTGGTGTCGAGCGTACACGCTAACGCGCCACACAGAACAACGGAAGACTGGCATATCAGTCCGTCGACCACGTCCACTTTCACGTCATAGACAAACCCGGAGTGGACACGGGTCTTGTGGTGCAATGGCCTCCTCAGAAATCCCCGGAGGAACTGGATGTGTATCGCAGAGAATTGTTCGCAAAGCTGGGTGGTACGGGAAAGATCCCGGGCCCTAGTGTATGATGGATGATCGGTAGAAGGATGAGGATAGATCGATATCCTAGCTGTGTGGGCCCTGAGGCCTGTGGCCTGAGGTATCATTTTGGAATCCTTTGCGTTGTTGACGTAGATATCGCGATTGGTGGCTACCCGATATGCCAGTACTTTATGGATCGGCGAATTTGTTATTAGTAGCAAGTAACTTCAAGTTGGTGTTGGTGCCTAGGGCTGCACCAGCTTGCATCGTGCTTCGACAATAAACTGCAGTCAATGCGATCAATAAATTAGTGTTACAAGTGATCCTCTACGTGTGCATCAGCAATGTCCCCACCCGCTCCGCCTCCCCATGCCCCATCACCCGCCGCACAAACGCCAGTCGCTCCTCTCGCCACCCAGAAGTATCCCTGTCCTCGTCCTCGCCACCACGGTAACACGTCGGCGGCCACACGAACGCCCCCTGCGACCACGAGCGCTGGCGGTACAGTACCACGTCCCTCACCACGTCCGTCTCCCCACGTGCCAGCACCATCCTCAACAGCCTCGCTCGTACTTCTTCTCGTCGTTTCGCCTCCGCCTCCGTCTCCGTCTCCGTCTGCTCCGTGACCACCTCCTCGTCCTTCCCCGCAGCATCCACAGGCGCCCCCGGATCTAAATCCTCCCACACCGTGCACGCGACATGATGCATTGCCACGAGTTTCAGAAACCCGCCCACATCACTGCTATCGCGGGCAACCAACGCTGCCACGTAGGCACCCAAGATCCCGACGTCCCGCTCGACCGGGTACAAGTACTCCCTTGGATCCCCTCCCTCGTTGACAGTGCAGACGACATCCTCGACCGAGATGCGGACGCTCCTCACGACGTCCCCCAATCCTGCTCCTCCACCTCCACCGGATTGTCCCGGGCCGGAGTTAGAGTTAGATCCCCCGTCTCCGTCCCCGCCGCACCACAGCGCCCGCCGATAATCCACCGCATACTGCATCGCTAATGGGGTGACCAATAATGCCGCGAAAATGGAGTGCCCAAACGACACCGCACCGTACAACGTGACCAGGTCCGTGTAGAATTGGTAAAAGGGCGTCAAACCGAGGTGGGGCGCAGACGCATCTTCGAGGGTGCTTGCTTGTGTCGTCGCTCGCCGGATACCTCCATCGGTATGCCCACGCGCGGTGAACGGCTCGAGCAACCATCCCATCAACCGCTCCACACCTGCATCTCTATACACCTCCGTCTCCATGCCCATCCTGCCAGTCCCGACACCGACACCATGCTCGAGCATACACACCCGCATACAGCCAAACACCACCTCTGCAGCGTTGGGCACGAACCCGTCCAGCTCGTGGACGATCAACACCCTGCGAGCGGCGTACACCAGGAAGAGCGTTGCACGCACAACATCCACTTCGCTTGCAGTCCAGCCACTCGGGAGGGCACGAAAGACAGGCGAGGTTCCAGATCGTAAGAGGTGCGTAAGTGGGGCGAATAGAAAGTCGCGTGTAAACGGGAGGCCAGCTACGAACGCGTTCGCATCGTCATTGGCCGATGCAGGAAGACGAAGTGTCGAGGAGCGTGAGATGCTCTCCGTGTTTGGTCGAAGTGGCGCCACATATTCTTCCCCCTCAGGTCGCACTGTGTACTCGAAAAAAGGTTGTAGCACATCCATGTGGATATTCTGGGGCAGCCCTACGGGGCCGACACCAACCAATTGTGGCCTGACGAACGAGAACGCGTCAAGCATGGCGAGCGCGTATGACTCGTCCCCTCGGCGAAGGCAAGACAAGAACACGAGAGCCTGTGCGAACCATAACTGAGGAGTCGTACCAGGGATGTGCCGCGAGACACGATGAAAATGGGACACAAAGCGCGACAGCGGTCGTAGATAAACGTGTAGATGGGTTACGCCAAGCTTTGAAGGAAGAGACCAAACGGGGTGCTTAGCAAGCGCCGCTGAGGACGCAGAAAGCTCGCTCAACGGGAGCGTAAAAGGAGGCGTGGACAGCGATGTTCCATTGTCAAGTGGTGGGAGGCAGGCCAGCCACAAACGGAGAGCAGAAGCGAGGACGTTACCTGCGACCGCGAGCGATTTCAACAGACGTCCCCCATCTTCAGTGGTGACCGGATCCCCTTCCCCGAGATTACGTTGTACAGACTCCAGCGCGCGCTGAACGATGGAAAAATCTGGCCCATCTCTGGCTGCAAAAGTGCCGCTCAGAATCCGTAGTGCTTCTTCTCGCTCTTGTTCGCCGCCCTTTATGCCGTTAATCCGCGCTCCTTCCAACCACGCAGCTTCGGTGTCCCATATAGCTGCATGTAGTGCCCACGCCGACGTCTCGCTACCCAGTCCGTTTCTCAACTGCCGCACCTCTGTGGTCCATCCCAAGGCACATAATTGGCTCCATAGTATTTCGTGTGGTGGGCTCGTGGCGTGCGGGTCCGTCGCACAGACAGTCCATGCTTCCACGAGGGTCGCCCAGGCTAGGCGAAGCTGCAGAACCTCAGAACTAGACACATTAAGAGAAGATGGAGGTGTGGAGTGAATGTACGAAGAAAGCGTGATAAAGATTTGAGATGCTGTAGTGGCAATATGAGAGTAAAGACCATACGAGGCGAGTGTACTATAGAACCGGAGAGTGTGCGTCAGAAGCGTAAAAGTGAGGTCAGATGGATAGGGCGATGACGGGGGAAGGAGGGTGACGAATCGAAGGAGTGCATTTGCGGAGTCGAGTAATGCCGATGCGCTCGAACGTGATGCAGAGGCAAGCGTAATCAACAACTGAAGCGCAAGCGGGTGAGGTGATGTAGATGCTTCTTTGGGTGGAATAGGCGTCAGCAGGAAGGTGTTCAGAATCGTCGGGACCAGACGAGGCGTGTTGATAATCATATCTGCGATTTGGTTGGATTGCTGAGCAAGCCAATGGACGATGGTTAGTAGTTGCGCAAGTGATTCTGAAGGAAGAGCGGCGTGCGACAATACGTCCGTGATCTGAGGCAAGAGGTATTCAAGTTGCAGCGAGGATACGACGTCGGGAGCGAGGACAAGTTCTATGCCTTCCACTTCGTTCGCCTTCCCATCCCACCCGACAAGACATTCCCATACAACCTCGACCCCCTGTGCACCTAGGCTTCCAATCTGGCCGATGGCAGCCAAGCCAGAGGACAGAATGCGCTTTCTGAGCTCCCCTTCTTGACCAGCAAACACATGTTTTTCTGTGTCATCAGAGCTTCGCGCTTGTAGGCCCAGACGATGGGCAATCTTGGCTAGGATACCAAGCATTGAAGCCCGTTGGGCAGGAACGGTCGATCTGGCCAGGAGAAAAACATCGTCAATGGTGTAACCAGCATGACTTCCTTCAGCGTGGTGGTGTAGCCCTAGATGAGATGGCAACGACGCAGAAAGTGATGCTGGTATTGGGGCACCATGAAGATCGAATCGTGGGGCAGATGCATTTGTCCTCTCTGGATGTGATGTTTCCATCCAGGCGAGGCTTGGATCGTTGGGGGGTACGTCCGGAAAATATCGTCGACGGATGTACTCAGGGGTACCCTCCCCTGGCTCGTTGTCACCTCTTGGGATTGGAATGTCTGTGGATTGGGATTTCCTAGTGACAGTATCCTTCCCCCGGTACGTTCCCAAAGACACGATTGAATCATCTTTCGTATCCGGCGGGGGTGGGAGCGCTAAGACAACACGTTTCGGCGATACAGGTACCGACTCGTAAACGTGCACGTCTTCCGGTGTGACCTCTGCGAAGCGCAGTTTGCGACCTGTTCGGCTGGACGGACGGGTACTGCTCGTCGCGGGCAACGGGGATGGCGCTAAAAGTTGTAGTTCGCAATGAGAACAAATTGGCGCAGGCTAGATGGAGCTTACCTGATCGTCCTATATTCTCGAGACTTTTCACCCGGAGAACGCCAGGCTTGGTGGCCAATGCAGGCGTCAAGTGACGGGGGGTAGGTGAAACAAGGGGGGCATGGTTGTGCCCCGTCGACCGACGGTCATCGCTATCGTCTGTCATACCTTCGTCTTTCCCGGGCGCCTCTTGCGTAATATGGGCTTCGAGCTCCATTTGGGCGGAAGCCTCCTTTTCCCTCTCCTCTTTGCGCTGTCGTGCCTCTTGAACGCGCTTCAGCAACTGCGCCGTACCCTCTCCCAGCTGCTCCAGGATCGCCCGCTTCTCTTGCTCGATCTCTTCGTCATTCATACGTGCGATCGTTCGCGCGTTCTCTTCGTGTATTTGCCGGCAAAGGGCATCTGTGTCGGTTGGAATGGGCTTCGGGTCGGCTTTCTCTACCGTCGGAGGAATGGATGGATGTGTCTGCTGCTGCTTTGATGCAACAACAGACTTCAGATTGGCCTCATCCCGAGCGCGTGTAAAGGCGCTCTTGAATCGATGTTGTGGGGTTGGGAATCCGGTCCCTGGCGACCCACCGGAGAACCTGGACGAAGGCGCCGACGGTGTGCGAGGCGTTGTTCGCTCAACCACAGAACCTATCAATGAGCGTTCGCGAGTAGACATCCGAGTCGGCGATGTCCTGCCAGCAAGTGGATAAGGGTGTAGTGATAGTGTGACCCAACCCTGCTGGGATTGACTATATATGGTAGTAAACGATACATGCGTAATAAAACCGTGCTAGCCTCTACATACTCGTACATGCTTCTAGCGCCGCATCAGTGTGATGATTGACTCTCCATTGCCACCTCACTGACGACAAGGACATCTTTCTCAACTTCGCCGTTGCTCTCGGATGCCATGCTTTGATAGGCGTCAGCTTTCTCGTAATCGTCACCCTTCGAAAGTTCGCCTACGCGTCTAAAGGAAACGTGACCTTTTGTACTGCCCCCGACGAACCTGCACTTACCTGGCTTCTTCTTCCATGCTGACGTCTTCACAACAGTCTTCCATAGCTAGGACATGACCAGGCCAGACGTCATCCCTAGCACTGTTCAACATCTCCACTTCCAGGTCGCCATCGAGTTCGTATGCAGATAGACGAAAAGTGTTCAATGCCTCGTCAGTAATATGTGAGTTTGAGAAGGAGGTGGCGACTGAGAGGGAGGTGACGCGACGAGCGTGTGAAGGCCGACGTGATACGGGTGGGGTGTGGGTTTTCGAGCTACGTCTGACAGGTAGGATCTTGGATGCAATCGTGGGTGCGGCAGGGGAAACAATTGCAGTAGGTGTATTGGGAGAGGTGGGGGGATTGGTGCAACCTCGCCATGTTTTGCAAATCTTCCAACGTTCACTCAGGTCCCGCTGGGGACGCGGTGGAGTGGAAGGACAGGATGGTGGTTGCGAGTCATGGACACTCTGTGGAGAGTTGGATGTAGCGCGTGGGCGACTCACGAGGTAGAAGCCGGCCAGGATCACGAATAAGCAAACTGTGGGATGTATGAGCTAGATGACACAAATGACGGGTTTGAGGAAACGGGAAGCGTGGTAGGAATGCCCGCGAGGAAGATAGCCAACAAGATGTTTATGAGAACTCATTCGGACGGACACTGTGCATTGCAGCATCCGTGACAAAGATCGGCACATAGCGCGTCGTCGAGCAAGCCAACAAAAGACAGTGAATGAATAAGACCAACCTATTCCGATTACAATGAATATTATAGTGTTCCTCTCCAGACCTCCTGGACCACTGCTACCGGCGGACCTGGAATATAATTTGGATTCGGGGTGCATCATAAGAGCTTTACGAGTGAGAGTAGACGTAGACGGTTCGCCAAGCTTGAAGTTATACGGGTGGAACAGAGTAGGAGGCATGCTGGATAGGAAACGGTTATCTGTAACCGAAGTTAAATACTGAGAGGGAGGTACGGCACTGAGCATGATTGGCGAATGAATGAGACCACATTCCGGGGTTCTGAGTCCGCGCTTTGCAGTGCCCCGTTCACGGACCAATCATAACTTTACCTCCATCTCCCGACCTACCCCGATCGTTCCGATTCCGAGAGCCATTTCAGACTGCTCAGGATGGTGGCGATGAATGAGCCTCGAGGAGACTGTAAGGCACTGGACACTTACATAAGCAATCACAGCAACAACGAATCAGAGCAAGGCAAATCGACTGTAACGGCCGAAAGAGCGAACGAGCAGGAGATGGAGAGACGACTAAAGAGGAAAGGTCTCCGATTCTCATGGAGTCTTGAGTCAGCAGCTCAACCGTTGAAAGGAGGAATGTACCCCACCACGTGAAGGCATAAGATTGACCTAGGGAACGAGGAATTCCGATTGGATTGACATTCCGTCCACATCCACCTGGCTGGCTGGCCCTCGGCCGATTCCAGGCCCCAGGGGAGTGGGACGTGGCCAAAAGCACATGCAACTGGCAAGTGCAATGGATGTTTACTAGCGCAGCCACTCGGTTAGATGATGGTTCATGTATGATTACGTAAGTGACATGACCCTGTCGACGGACGGCAACGTCGCAGTGCGGATTCCACGTTGAACTTCTTCTTAACTTTCTGATCGAAGGCTCTACTTCGGGCAAAGTGGGCAAGCGCATCATATACCTGTCCAGAGTCGTTTTCTGGGGCAGATGAGTGCCACCTTGCTGTTGCTGTGTCTTGCCAGTGGTTGCTTGGTTGCGTTTGCACTGTCTTACGCAGCGTACACTCACCTTTTACGGTCGAGATCACTTCGTGCGCGTGACGCCATCCTCAAGGAGCTAGGAGTTGGAGTAACTAAAACGACACGATTCGTCGGATTCTTTCATCCTTATTGGTGAGTGGGCACTTGCTGTATTCGTGAGCCTACGGACAGCTCAACGGAACCTTTTCAAGTAACGCGGGGGGTGGAGGCGAGCGGGTTCTGTGGACTGCGGTTGCTCATATACAGCATGGACACAAAGACGTCATCTGTGTCGTCTATTCCGGTGACCTTGATGCCTCGAAGCAACAAATCATTGAAAAAGTAAAGGTCAGATAGTCGTCGCTTCTACCTGATCTTTCTCCACATCACACGTAAATTCTACACTAGGCTCGCTTTGCGATTGACCTCGAACCTTCTGCACTTCATTTTGTATTCCTCGAATCCAGAAAGCTAGTCGAGGATTCACGGTGGCCTCGGTTTACGATCTTGGGACAGAGCCTCGGGTCCATGTATCTCGTATGGGAAGCAATGTCAAGGCTCATTCCAGACCTTTACATTGGTATGTCAGCCCCTTACGACTCACTTATGCTTTGCCGTTAACATTTCCGTGACTTTAGATACTATGGGCTATGCCTTTACCTTTCCAGTTGTAGCCTGGCTTACAAGGGCTTCTGTCCCCATCGAAGCATATGTCCATTATCCAACTATATCCACCGATATGCTAGCTCGCATCAAGCGTGAATCATGGAAAATGAGGGGAAAGCGTCTGTGGGTACACTATCCACCAAATTGCATTCTACTCAATACCGAGACAGCTATTATCGATTGATGATGTACTACTATGCCCTATCACTCTCCCATGCTCAGTCTTTGATGGTGAACTCGTCGTGGACACGCAGCCACATCGTGTCTATCATTTCACACGAACACTTCGGCGCAGTGATCCAGTGGGTGCATCGAGTGACTCCTCTGATATTCGTAAAACTCTTTCTTTCTGGGTCACTCGTTCGATTGGTTGGGAACGTCATAGATGGCCCACGTTCCGTGATTGGTAACGGGCCAGGCAAGATCAAACCTGTGGTTGTACACCCCCCCTGCGATACGAGAGAGATGGCCATGTTCTCTCTTCAAGGCAGAGAGCGGATTATTCTCAGTGTCGCGCAGTTTCGGTACGTTATACACTGTATACAGACGGAAATGAAAGTGTTCAATCATCAACATGTTACCAGGCCAGAAAAGAATCTCCCCTCACAACTCCGCGCGTTTGCACAACTTCTGTTGGACCATCCCGAATACAGGACGCAAGGGGCAAGTTCCAGCCAGGACTCTGTCCGACTGGTTTTGCTCGGTGGTGCAAGACATCAAAATGACCTAGATAGGGTCGAGTCTCTGCGTGCCTTGGCAAAGGAGTTAGGCATCCAGGTATAGAAGATGTTTCTGAACGAAAATTTTGCACTGACCCTCCATATTAGGATCAAGTATCGTTCGTTGTAAATGCTTCGTATCCTGACATGCTCGGTTGGCTTTCGCGTTCTAGTATTGGTCTTAGTACGATGGTCGACGAACATTTTGGAATAAACGTCGTCGAGTTCATGGTAAGCGGTGCAGATTAACGCCACCCAGACCCCTCGCGTGCTCACCGTGTTGATAATCAGGCTGCGGGTCTCATTCCCCTCACCCACGCCTCTGGGGGTCCACTGCACGACATCGTCGTGCCTTACAATTCACAGCCCACTGGTTTCCATGCACGGACACCGGGCGAATTCGCGATTCGTATGCACGAGGTACGGTTCCATCTCCGCTCTTCTCGTCGCGTGTACGTGTGTGGATGCTGATACCGGCCTTTCCACGGGCAGATTCTGACGATGGATGCCACCACCGAACTAGGATATAGGGAGCGTGCTAGACTGTGGGCTGTGGAGAAGTTCTCTCAAGAAGAATTTGTCAAGGGTTGGGAAGAGAGTGGATGGTGGACATGTGTTCGGCGACATGATCGATAAACACGTTGATATCCACCATGTATCTACTCCGAATGCTTTCTGTGATAACATTACTGAATCGCATCTAGAATCAATCTAACTCTTTGCTAAGACATCGCGCAAACGTGGAAGATTGTGTTTAATTCCTGTGCCAGGCGTGAGAGCAGATTTACGTTGCCTTCACGACTCTTCGGTTCGCTTGATGGACAAAAAATGGAGAGCTCCGCCACTGCAGAATCGTCCGACTTCGTGGCAGGTCCACCCTTGAAATGTATGGAAGTTCCGGACCTCACCCAACAGGTTATCTGATGAACGTCACGGCACAACGACGACGCGAAGACGAACGACACGACGGCGACGACAAA